>CM069905.1:127858142-127870802 GCA_036172215.1 Camellia granthamiana
GAAAAATCGAATACTGACTGAAGAGGCGAAAAATAATGAGACAGGATTACACCTACTCTGATACCATGAAATTAATATTGAGAGAGAGAGTGATTGAAAGAGCAAAAACAGGCTCTGTTTCTCAATCCTATTAATCCTTACGAGGATACTCCATTATATAGGAGAGATTATACAACATTATGATGATAGTTACTAGACGACATCATGAAAGGCAAAACATATAAAATGAAAAGTAGCCGAAAGCATACAACATATAAAAATAAAAGTAGCCGAAAGCATATGGCACTAACATCTGATGACTAATGACTAATGACACACAACTATTAATATAATATATACATTATATATATATATATATTATATATTATTAACAATGAAAAAGAAGCTTGATTTCCAACACAAACATCACTCATCAACACGAAAAATGGTAAGACCAGGTTCAAAAGCTATTAGCAAGAAGTGCAGTAACAACCGATGTATGAAGATATCGGCTATCACTTCACATATACATTCACGACCTCATGTGCTGTAACAATATGCAATTGGTATCAGCTCAAAACCATATTCACCGGTGCATGTACCAAAACACATTAATACATGCAACATCAATTGGTAATAGTCTAATATCTCAAATATAATTCTTTTTTTTCTATTACAATTTTATGAAACAGAGTACAATATATAGAGATACAAGAAAACTATTTTAGGAAGCTAATCTTCGTCTATACAATATTAAAGGCTACAATCTGTTGTCATCAGTTGTAAAGCAAAAGTGATATGTTGGCATGAGTTGTAAAGCAAGAGTGATATGTTGGCATGAGTTGTAAAGCAAGAGTGATTGCAAGGATTCCTAAATCTAAGATTTCCATAACTGGCTAATTGCTGGACTCACGCCAACACTCCCCCTCAAGTTGGTGTGTAGATGTCTTTAACACCTAACTTGTCAAGTGAGTCATTGAAGTTTCTACTGGAAACTGCTTTGGTAAGAATGTCAGCCAGCTGATCTTCAGATTTAACGAAAGGGAACTGAATAATCTGCTCTTCTAGGTTCTGTTTGATGAAATGTCAGTCTACCTCCACGTGCTTAGTTCGGTCATGTTGAATTGGGTTGTGAGATATGTCGATGGCAACTTTATTGTCACAGAATAAATTCATTGTAGAATCAGGAGGAAAACCGACCTCTGTTAGCAAACGTCTAAGCCAAAGAAGCTCACATAATCCTTTTGCCATGCCTCAGAACTCAGCTTCAACGTTGGACAATGCCAATACCTTCTGCTTTTTACTCCTCCATGTAACCAAGTTTCCTCCCACAAATGTGAAGTAGCCTGAAGTAGACTTTCTATCCAAGATATTTCCAGCCCAGTCTGCATCTGTGTATTCTTCAATATTCTGATGAGCATTCTTGGAGAACATTAGTCCTTTTCCTGGTGATGACTTTAGACAGAGGAGAATTCTAACTACAGCACCCATTTTCACTCGGATTATGCATAAATTGGCTTACCACACTTACGACGTAAGCAATGTCTGGACGAGTGTGAGATAAGTAAATGAGCTTTCCCACTAGTCTTTGATACCTCACCTTATCAGCAAGCCCTTGATCCGAATATTCTCCATGATGTAGCGGAATACACGGGGACTAGATATCGTTCTAGTAGACGAAAGGGACTCTCGAATCCACGAGAAAAATAGAACCTTGAATCCACGAGGAAGAGAAATATTATTGAATGAATGAATAAAAGTTGTATAAAAGTTATCTTTGCCATGAGGCTTACATAGCTATTTATAATAAACTAAACCTAATATTTGTAGGAAAAGTAATTCTAAAATAAACTAGGAAACTTAAATCAACACAAATTAGAAAACCTAAGAGAACAGGAAACTTTGCGTTTGGTAGAGTTTTGTAAATATGATTTGAGAGTATGAGTTGTATTTTGAGTTTGTGAATTGTGGAATTATGATTTGAGTGTAGAAAATTTGTTTGGTTATGGTTTTTGAATAGAGTGTTGAATTAAGTTTTGAATTGAGTGTGGAATTGAGTTTTGAAAGTTTGATTTGACATGTGAAGTAAGAAAATTTGTTTGGTTATGAGTTTTGGAAAGAGTTTCCAAAACTTAATTCAAATTGTTATAACTCATAACAAAATACACTACTTTTACACTATTGAAAATTCTGATCAACACTCATAACCAAACTCTTTTTAAAATTCAATTAAAAAAATTTATTATTAACAGAAAATAACATTAATCAATTTTTTAATTGAAAATACTACAAATGAAATAATTTTTTTTTCAAAATAAATATTCAAAAAATTTAAATCATAAATATTTAAATAATTTAAATAATCTAAAAAATTTAATAAGTAAAAAATTAAAATAAATATTCAAAAGATTTAAATCATAAAAATTTAAATAATTTAAATATTCAAAAAATTTAAATAATTTAAAATGTTAATATTTTAAATTGAATAACAATCCTGCACTCAAATCGTAATCAAACACATAAAACAAAACTCAATTAAGAAATTATTTTTAAAACTCATAATCAAACACATAACTCGAAACTCCATACTACTTTCACAACTCTACACTCAAATCGTAACTAAATACATAACAAAAAAATTAAAATATTTAAAAATATTTTTATAAAATAGAGTTTGAATTTATTTTTATAAAATATTTTAAAATTTAAAAAATTAAAATCGTAATATTTTGAAATTAAAATATTTAAAAATATTCAAAAAATTAAAAAATTAAAAAAATCGTAACATATTTAAATATTAAAATATTTAAAATCTTAACAAAATTAAAATATTTTTAAAATATTTAAATATTTAAATATTAAAAAATTAAAATATTGATTTGAATTGAGTTTTGAAAAGAGTTTTGAGTTATGTGTTTGGTTCTGAATTTTGAAAAGTAATGATTATGTTTTGAATTGAGTTTTGAGAAATGAGTGTAGAATTATGATTTGAAAGCTCAAAACAAACAACACACTCAAATCAATGGGTAGAACTATAATTTGAGAGTTGTGCCAAACGGAAACTATTTAAAATCCTAGTCAAAATCTAATTCTAAAATAATAAAATTAAGAAACCTAATAATTCTAAAACATTTATACTATAAATTACAAGAATCCTAATAATATATCAAAAATATTAAAACTAAAAATATAAAAATTCTTAAAATCTTGTCCTGAAAATCTTGTTCTACATCAGACTCCTCTTCTTTGAAAGAACTCGCCCTCGAGTTTATATTAGAGATCTGCCATCGTCCATGCCAAATAAAAAGATACTTGGAATACTTTAGATGTTTGTCTCTTTTCCATAAATTATATGCAGAGAAGTCTACTTTCTGAAAGTTATTCTCTATATGCTTCAACTGGTTGACAAGATTAATTAGACAAGCATTGAAAGTCATATTAAATTTCTCAACACCAAGAAAATCAACGAAGGGTATTTTATGTTGATGTTGGATACTCTCTAGACTTTACTCTGTCTTAGATTTAGTTGGACATTCAATTATCATCTTTCGAACATCAATTGCTTCCTCAATCAACTTCTCTGGTGCATATGATAACTTTATTACCTCATCTTTTATTTCTTCTTTTTCATGGAGTTCAACTAGATCTCCTTCTTTTGCGATCTCATAACCATCATAATAATCAAGAGATGATAGTTCTGTCATTAGAAGCTCTTGGCTAACTTCAACGTTTTCCTCTTGCTTCACCTCTTCATTGTCTCCTTCAAATTTCTTGATCAAAGTAATTTCAGTGACCTCTCTTTCATCAATTTCAACGTTCTCACCATTGTTGAAATCAACTTGATTTTCTACTTCAATTGAATGTCTATTTGGGTCTTCAAAATTTTGAAACATTGAGGTACTCAAAATCTTTTCTTCTTCAATGTGTGGTTGAGCGAGACAAATTTGTTGACCTACAAGACTTGATTGACCCAAACTTGGCAGAACCATAGTCATGTTCCTCAAATAATTTGTATCCACAATTCCATAATAATTATTGAATTGCGAAGAATATTGTGAATCAAAATTACCTTGGAACAACTATTTTGATTCAAGTTTTCTTTGATATTATAGATACAATATTTGCCCATGATTTGTTTGAAGGAATCTAGAACTCATCAACTTCTTCATCTTATGCCACGTCCTAATAGGTTGTTTGTATTGTTGCCTTCGATCATACTGCAATTGTTTCCACCATGTAGAAACATAACCTTGTAACTTACGTGCAACACATTTGGCTTGCTTTTCTTCAGAGATTTCCATACACTCAAGGAATTTGTCAACTTTGCGAAACCAATAAATAAAATCCTCGGCATGACAAGAAGCATTAAAATATGGAATTTCTAGTGGTACTTGATAATTTGAAAAGTCGTGATTGATGTAATTATTGCTACTGAACACATCTAATGTAGAACAAGATTTTTAGGACAAGATTTTAAGAATTTTTATATTTTTAGTTTTAATATTTTTGATGTATTATTAGGATTCTTGTAATTTAGTATAAATATTTTAGAATTATTAGGTTTCTTAATTTTATTATTTTAGAATTAGATTTTGACTAGGATTTTAAATAGTATAGAATTTTAGTTTCCTATTCTCTTAGGTTTTCTAATTTGTGTTGATTTAAGTTTCCTAGTTTATTTTAGAATTACTCTTCCTACAAATATTAGGTTTAGTTTATTATAAATAGCTATGTAAGCCTCATGACAAAGATAACTTTTATACAACTTTTATTCATTCATTCAATAATATTTCTCTTCCTTGTGGATTCAAGGTTCTATTTTTCTTATGGATTCGAGAGTCCCTTTCGTCTAGTAGAACGATATCTAGTCCCCGTGTATTCCGCTGCGTCAAGTGGTATCAGAGCAAGGTTTCTCCTAGCTCGATGTCATTCATCGAAAAAGGAAGCACAAGCTCTATTGACGATGATCGTAGAGAAAGATCTAATAGGATTCGAGTCAAGGGACTTGCCCAAGGCCAACCTGTTAGTCACAACATTAATAGGAACCGCGCTATGGGATTTGCCCAAGGCCAGCCTATTAATCACAACGTCTTAAGACGATCTTCTCGTTATCAATATGATAGTGATGACGAATCTGAAGATGAGTTATTCGAAGATTATAGTGGTGAGTATCAGTCGGTAAGGCAACAACGAAGATTCAGTCCAAGCCTATGGCTCTGCACAATCGGCGTATCCACAGGTTTACACTCTAGTAATCCCACTTCCGTCAATAAGTCTAGTACATATTTCCGTTGAGAGAGAAATATGCATTTTCTTGACCTTGCCACCTCTATTCCTAGAAAATACTTAAGCCCTCCCAAGTTCTTCATTTCAAATTCAGTAGACAATTGTTCTTGTAGCCTCGAGATCTCATCGGTGTCATCCCTAGTAATTATCATATCATCCACATAGACTATTAATGTTGTCACCTTGCTTTGTCGATGTTTTAGGAAGAGAGTATGGTCAGAGTTACTTAGGCAATCGCCATACTTCCTCATAGCTGAACTAAATCGGCCAAACCATGCTCGCGGTGACTGTTTTAGTCCATATAATGCCCTCTCCAATTTACACACAATTTTGGTTCCAGCCGATCTTGTGTATCCTGGCAGAATATCCATGTATAGCTCCTCGTCAAGGTTTCCATGAAGGAAAGCATTCTTCACGTCGAGTTGATGTAGTGGCCAGTCCAAATTTGCTGCAAGAGATAGCAAGACTCTAACGGTATTTAGTTTATTGGTGAGAAGGTTTCTGAGTAGTCTATGCCATACGTTTGGGTAAAACCCTTTGCCACAAGTCTCGCCTTGTATCGGTCAATTGATCCATCAGCCTTGTATTTTATAGAGTACACCCATTTGCATCCCACTATTTTTTTTCCTTCCGGTAATGGGACCAACTTTTAGGTATTATTTTTCTTTAAGGCTTCTAGTTCTTCTTGCATTGCTTGCGCCCACTTTGGATCAGATAACGCCTCCTCAGCACTACTGGGAATATGGCAAGAGAATAGTGTTTGAGTGAAAGTCTTGAGCGGCTTGGACTGACCTTGAGTAGATACATAATTTGTAATTGGGTACTTGGACTTTCTTTCCTCTTCATCTGGGCTGTATCTGTTTGGTGGTTTCCCACGATTGTGTCTAAAAGGCAACACATAACCAGTAGAGGAATCCAAGAAATTAGCATGTAAAGGTCCAGTAGGAGTACTTACCTCAGGGACATTCTCAGGAGGAGGAGGGTCTTCGGGTACTGAGGAGTGAGGGGATCGAGGGTACTCGGTATTTCCTAGTTCTTTAGCTTCTTCGTTTCCAGGTTCTTCATGTCTCAACTCGACATATTCAATTTTTGGTGGTACTCATGTGGTTCAACCTCTCTATTTCCAGTCCCATGCTCACCTACGGGGGCCATCAACCAATTCGTCTCTTCCACTTGAGTCTCCCCCTGAAGGGAAGAATTGGATACCGGTGAAGGATAGAAATTCTCGGACTTAAGAAATGTAACGTCCATGGTGATATAGGTTCGGTTGGTAGTGGGATCATAGCACCGAAAGCCTTTTTTATGGAAACCATATCCCAAAAATAAGCACCAAACGGCACAGGGGTCCAGTTTGGTACGTTGATTCTTGTGGAGGTGGACAAAAGCAACACACCTGAAAATTCTAGGAGGAAGCATCAATGTTGAAGGAAGGGATATATAAGTAGAGAGAATGTGTAAGGGGGTTTTAAAGTGTAAAATTTTAGATGGCATACGGTTGATTAAGTACACAGTATTAGCCACCGCAAGCCCCCAATGGTAACTCGACACCATTGCTCCAAGGAGAAGGGCACGAGCTGTTTCCAAAATATACCGATTTTTCCTCTTGGTGACACCATTTTGTTGTGGTGTTTGAGAGCATGAGGTCTCATGGAGGAGGCCATGGTGTTGGAAATAGGCCTGAAGTTGTTGGTTGATGAATTCGCCACCATTATTGGAACGAAGGATTTGTATCTTGGAAGAGAATTGAGTCTGAACCATGGCATGAAATGCTTAAAAAGTGGTGAAAACTTCGTCTTTGGTTTTTAGCTGATAGAGCCATGTCATCCGAGTACAATCGTCGACAAAAATTATAAACCAACGATGACCAAAGGAAGTAGTTATCGGAGATGGTCCCCACACATCAGAGTGTATCAATGCAAATGGAATATTCGTTTTATTCAAGCTAACTAGATAAGAAACTCGTTGGCTTTTAGCCTTGATACATGTATCACATTTAAAGTCTACATGCTGCAAACGAGAAAATAAAGATGGAAGTAGATGCCGGAGATAGCCAAATGATGGGTGCCCCAAACACCTATGCCATAGCCAAATCTGTCTTTCATGGCTACTGGTTTGATGGTGAGTGTGATTTGTTTTGCCTGGGCTGAAGTCATCAAGGTAGTACAGTCCCCCCCTCTTAGTACCATGCCCAATAATCTCCTTGCTGAGAACATCCTGAAGAAGACAAAAAGTAGAGTATATCAGTACAACACAATGAAGCTCTTCAGTAACTTGACTCACAGACATCAACTTGTTAGAAAGAGATGGAACAAGAAGTGTGTGAGCTAGAGAGAGAATGAGGGAGATAGGGGCACGGTTCCAGCCCCTGTGATTGGATAAGTTGCACCATTGGCATTGACAATGCAAGTCCTCCGTGGCTGAGTTGTGTTGGAGAAGTCATTTGGATCAAATGTCATATGATCGGTCGCTCCGGAGTCGATAATCCAAGCACCATCATTTCGAGTAGTAAAGCTACAAAAAACTTGACCACAATTACCTAGATCTGGGGTTGAGGTAGAAGGTGCAGCCACGGAAATAAGGGAACATTGAGATTCAGCCGTGACCACTGCTGCTTAACCTGGGACGTCTTCAGTTGCAGGAGCATCTCGTTTCTTTCGGGCTTGTAATTCGTGCCACTAGTCTGGGTTGCCATGTAATTTGAAACAAGTTTCCCAGGTATGTTTTGTACTCCCACAGTGAGTGCACTTATTCCCATCAGAATGACCTTTGAAACACGAAGAGGACCCAGACTTGAGCACAGTTTGTAACTGGCCAGATTTCACGCCTTTGATGGTCATAACAGCACCACTAGGCACTGCTTTTGCTCCCGATATCATCACAGATTGTCGGAGATTTTCCCTTCAAATGTAAGCATATGCCTGCTCAATTGAAGGAAAAGGTTTTAGGCGAAGAACATCGCTCCGAACATGATCCAATCGATCATCTAGTCCATCAAGAAAAGTGTAGACTCGCTCCTCCTATAAACTGGAGTTGTAATTTTGTATGTCAATTGTACATTTCATTGGATTCGGTTGACGAAAATCGATTTCTCGCCACAAACCCTGTAGATCGTTATAGTATTTTTCTATAGATCCCCCTGCTTGTTTCATTCGAGATACACGACGTCTGAGCTCATATACCTGCGAGGTGTCAGTTCCATCGAAGTAGGTTGTGGCAACAAAATCCCACACCTGCTTAGCCGTTGGGTAGCGAATAAAGTTCATGACCAAGGAATGGTCCATGGAGTTGATCAACCAGCCTTTCACCATGGCATTCTCAGTGCGCCATTTACGAAAGGAGGGATCGGTTTCTGGTGGTTGGGGGTAGTCTCCATTGATGTATCCCAGTTTGTCTTTTCCTGAGATGTACATCTCAACAACCTGGGACCATAATCCATAGTTGGAACCATCCAACTTGATGCTAATTGGAACCATCGGGGAATCAGTGATGGGAGAGGAAGAGGTCTGAACCCTTGACAAAACCTCCGTCATTTTTGATGTTAGATTATCAAGGATGGTTTCAGTGGAGTCAGCCATGGAGGCCGAGAAAAATCTTGACCCCTGTCTGATCAAAAAACAGGGAACCCAAGATCCTGCTCTGATACCATGTCAAACATAATTCTTTTTTTTCTATTACAATTTTATGAAACAGAGTACAATATATAGAGATACAAGAAAACTATTTTAGGAAGCTAATCTTCGTCTATACAATATTAAAGGCTACAATCTGTTGGCATGAGTTGTAAAGCAAGAGTGATATGTTGGCCTGAGTTGTAAAGCAAGAGTGATTGCAGGGATTCCTAAATCTAAGATTTCCATAACTGGCTAATTGCTGGACTCACGCCAACATAATAGCCAAGAATAAATGAGGGGAAGTCTAACCAAACATCAGTAAAATGTATGTAACTACGTCACCATGTCCAACCTCATGCTACAATATCCTGCTCAAGCAGTTCATATTAAAATCAGCACTATGGTATATCTGGTTTAGCAGTTTAACTGCATCAGCTACATCTTAAGGCATATGGGCAGAAACCATCTTTTAAGTCATCACAGCTACTAAGACTGCCTTCCGGACCCAAGATTTGAAGTCAGCAAAAGTAAGGACGGTCAGGTCAAAAGTCAAGAGTCCAATGGGACTTCAGTAGCATGCAAGTTTTAAACCTCACCAATGATGACATCATCAGAGAAAATTTGTAAAAACAACGTACTTCGCAACCAGCAAGAAATGATATCAACCAACCACAAAATAAACACAGCATCAACAGCTGCTACATCATCAGCAAGTCAGCCACATTCACTTTTCCCAGACACAATATAGAAGGCCAGTGCATGGTCCATTACAAGTAAAAAAGCTCAGTTATCTGAATTGATTTTAACAAAGATGCAAACAAAATTAAATATGATTTAAAAACAAGGTAGAAGAACAAAGAAAGATTAAAAATGTAGCCAACCCATGAAAACTGGAGTGCAACAGTACCATCAAAACTTAAGGATGCATCAAGTACAACAAAATAGTCAACCTTAAGTATCAGCCCTGAGCAATCAATTCTAGCATTCAATGATTCGATAATAACATTGAAAATCTCAAGATGTCCTCCTCCAGAGCAGTTTCAACTACACACAGTATGAGGACTCGAATATGAGCTGAAGATTCATCACATACTATATCACTCCCTATTCCTACAAAACAGAAATCCCAATAACCAGTTAAGCCGCAAAAGTCTGGATGCAATCAACCTTAGATTTGAGGAATATTAATTACATCAGCATCGGAATGTCGGGAAGGGCTTCGAGAATCAGCAGGTCTACCACGCAGAGAAACACTTTTTGGAGTAGGTGAGCATTCTTTGTGATTGCGTCCATCAGGACTCCCACCCCTAGATGGAGTTGTCCTGCGAGGACAGGGGCTCCTCCGAGGACTGGGGGTACGACGAGCAGGGGAGACACTTCAAAATATCCATATGGCATCAGATAAAAGGTCCAAAAGCACAATTCAATGAAGAGCAGGGGAGACGCCTCTCATCATCATATCTGCCTCTCCCATGGCGTTTGTCATAATCAGAACTTCCACTGCAGCTCATGCTTCGATGACGATAATCTCTTTCCCTTCCCCAGTGCCGGTCACGATCATATCTATCCCTGCTTCTGCTGCAACTTCTCCTCCTGTAATCCTTGCTTCTGCTGCAACTTCAAAAAATAACAAACAAACAAACATGCAATTAAACAGTTAATAGTAGAACATAGAAATATACTCCTGAATCTTTTTATCGGGGATGTCAAAGAAGAAAGTGGAGAGAAAAGACAGAAAAGCAAACAAGATTAGAAAACAAACAAGATTGAAAATTTAAGGCATAAAAAATAATAACTCACAGGTGAAAAAAGTCCCCTCTCAAGAAATGTTCTAACTTCTTAATTATAATAATTCATGATTTATTAAGATGTAGAAGACACCACATAAAGGATTCCCTAACACTCGTGATATCAATTAAAATTTCCAGAACTGTAATAAAGCTTATATAAGAATAGACAAAATACAATCTTAATTTAATAATTGATCATCTACTAAGATACAGAAAATTCCTGTAGAGATAAGTGTCCCCAATTAGGGATGGGATTCAACCCAGTCTGCCAGGTACTGCCCCCTCCACCCTTGAAGACAACCACATTGGATGATAAATGGTTTGAGAGAGCAACACAAACCTGGTACAGAGCAGGGTTGTGAACGCACCCTCGGTTATGTATCTATTTAAAGTACCAGGTATATTCTCTTTCCACAATAAGTTGTGTTAACCTATCTCCCTTTCAAATCCCAATATTTATGCAACATTCTATTTCGAAGTACAGATCTTCCTCGTGCTGAAGGCCACCTCAATCTAAGTATTTTTCAAGCTTTAAAAAGATGAAGAATAAAAAAAATAAACGTTCAATAGCATTCTAAAGTGGAATCTCATTGTAGTAACATAAATATAGATTTAAAAATACGACCAATTAATACCCATTAATGGGTGTTTGGAGGGGTTAAATTGGGTACATAACAAACCTTTGGCATAAATGTACAATTTGTCCTCAGACTTCAACCCATAATCTCAAAGTTAATAGGTTGAGATTTTAACCACTGAACCAATGGTTACCCTAAAAACAACACCCAATTAGTATCCATTATAGGTTTTTGGGCATATATATATATATATATTATATTATATAAATAAAACGTTTCAGATTGAGAGCCGGAGTGGGAGCAAGGGCAGAAGCAGGAGCCAGGAGTTTCCTGCTATCAACAATGATTCATACCACTAAAAAAAAGACCACTAATAGCATTAATGCATTGGAAATGCCAAAAAAAAAAAAGACATAGGCAGTGGGTGGGGCCCACTGCCACATCATTAGTGGTGCTATTAGAGCACCACTTTTAGTGCTCTCAACCATTTTTCTTCCTGCTATTAAGGATTTTAAGTAGACAACTGTTGTTGTGCTGTCCAATCCATGTCCAAGGTTGTTTGCCATGTGGAATGAAATTTATTTTTCCTCAATAGATGTAAAATAGTATGCAAAACACAACCAGTTGCCATACCTACACCTTCAATAATGTGGATGTAAAATAGTGGAGGTGGTGGTGGTGGTAAATTACCATAAATAAGCAGACACATGGGTCATAGTTGCTCAAAAGACAAATATTCCAACAAAATAAAATCACGTATGCTAAGTCAGATATAGCTACATAAATGAGAATAATCAATTTTCACATCTCCCAAATGTTTGCCAACTTCTTTGACCTAAATGCCATATAAAATTCCACATGGGACTATTTTTGAAGAGGACCACTTCATTTCCTATATCATTCTCAAAAAGAAAAGAAAAGAAAAGAAAAGAAAAAGTATGCATACCTTGGTCGAGGACTCCGGCTTCTTGAGCTGCCTTTTGACCCTGATGCTGATTCTACTATCCTCCCTTTCTGACTGAAAACTCAAACCATGTAACTTGGTCAAACAGTTTCAACAGAGAAAACATATGTACTCCAATAAAACCTACCATTTCAATAAAATCTAAGCTGAAGAAATAAAGTACAATAGAAGAAACTTCGCCATATTTTGTAACATATAGGGCTAGAATAAATAGTGCCAAGTAGCATGGTCCTCTCAAAACCAGACAGCAGGTTTTGTTAGTTGTGCAAGCTCTTAAACCAGGTTTTCTTGATCTTATTAAGGATTTGAATGGAAATCATGTCATACAGCGTTGCTTACTATGCCTCAGCAAGGAAGATAATAAGGTAAAGATTTTCATCCCTTCTGATTAGTTGCACAAAAATGACAATACAGCTCATGTTTAATCTAATGTCTTAATTTTTGCATATCAG
>CM069905.1:127871002-127921993 GCA_036172215.1 Camellia granthamiana
ACTGGAGTTGTAGTTTTGTATGTCAATTGTACATTTCATTGGATTCGGTTGACGAAAATCGATTTCTCGCCACAAACCCTGTAGATCGTTATAGTATTTTTCTATAGATCCCCCTGCTTGTTTCATTCGAGATACACGACGTCTGAGCTCATATACCTGCGAGGTGTCAGTTCCATCGAAGTAGGTTGTGGCAACAAAATCCCACACCTGCTTAGCCGTTGGGTAGCGAATAAAGTTCACGACCAAGGAATGGTCCATGGAGTTGTTCAACCAGCCTTTCACCATGGCATTCTCAGTGCGCCATTTACGAAAGAAGGGATCGGTTTCTGGTGGTTGGGGGTAGTCTCCATTGATGTATCCCAGTTTGTCTTTTCCTGAGATGTACATCTCAACAACCTGGGACCATAATCCATAGTTGGAACCATCCAACTTGATGCTGATTGGAACCATCGGGGAATCAGTGATGGGAGACGAAGAGGTCTGAACCCTTGACAAAACCTCCGTCATTTTTGATGTTAGATTATCAAGGATGGTTTCAGTGGAGTCAGCCATGGAGGCCGAGAAAATCTTGACCCCTGTCTGATCAAAAAACAGGGAACCCAAGATCCTGCTCTGATACCATGTCAAACATAATTCTTTTTTTTCTATTACAATTTTATGAAACAGAGTACAATATATAGAGATACAAGAAAACTATTTTAGGAAGCTAATCTTCGTCTATACAATATTAAAGGCTACAATCTGTTGGCATGAGTTGTAAAGTAAGAGTGATATGTTGGCCTGAGTTGTAAAGCAAGAGTGATTACACTACAGGAAAATACACCTACGGCGACCACTTTTGGCGACTAAAACAAATTTAGTCGCCAAATGTTACGGATTTGGCTACCAAAAATAAATTTAGTCGGCAAAAGTCAAATTTTTAGCTACTAATTATTTTTAGTCGGGGAATATTGATTATTGGCGACTAAAAAAAATTTAGTAGCTAAAAATATCACAATTGGCGACTAAAATAAATTTAGTCGGCAAAAATGCCAGAAATTGGCGACAAAATATTTTTTTAGTCGCCGTAGGTACACATTCGGCTACTAAATCCTTTGGTCGCCAAATGTTTTAATAAAAAATTAATTTTTGTCTTTAGCGACTAAACATTTAGTCGCCAAAAGTTGATTTTCAGCGACAAAAATGCTTTTAGTCGCCGTAGGTACACATTCGGCTACTAAATCCTTTGGTCGCCAAATGTTTTAATAAAAAATTAATTTTTGTCTTTGGCGACTAAACATTTTGTCGCCAAAAGTTGATTTTCAGCGACAAAAATTCTTTTAGTCGCCGTAGGTACACATTCGGCTACTAAATCCTTTGGTCGCCAAATGTTTTAATAAAAAATTAATTTTTGTCTTTGGCGACTAAACATTTAGTCGCCAAAAGTTGATTTTCTGTTATTTTATTTGATTTTTTACGCAATTAAATAAATCTATTTTTTTTAAATTAAATAAATAAAATATCAATAAAAATATATGTTATTTTTTAATTAAAATTTTAAATAAATTTATTTTAAAAAATATTAATAATTAAATAATGAAATTTAATAAAATATCTATTAAAATTTAAATAATGAAATTAAATAAAATAAAACATCAATCAAATTTAAATATTTTGTGGCAGAATTTAAATAATGAAATTAAATAAAATAAAACATCAAAAAAATTTAAAACACGGGTTGAGCTGGCTCAAAAAAAATTTTAAAAATTTTTTCCTTCTTTTTTTTTTAATTTTCTTTCTTTCTTTTCTTTCTTATTATATATATTCTTATATATAAAATATAAGAATATAAAATTAAAAGCTCAATTTGTGATTATATTTTTCAGTAAAAAAAATATTAGGATAAATATTTAAGATAATTTAATATTTTTAATTTATAATTTTATTACTTATATTTTTATTTAAATATCATTTTAATATATTTGTTACTTTTATTTAAATTTTTTTTAAATAATGAATTTTTTTTTGTTACTTTTAATATATTTTTTACCGAATAAATTTTAGTCGGCGATTATAATTACAAAATTTAAAAATTATGCTTCAGACTTCGGAGAGAAACTTGGGAGGGAAACAGTATTTTCATTGGCTTCAGATTTAATTACAATATTTTCATTGGCTTCAGATTTCAGATTTTAGTTTTTCTGTCTCTCCCTCTCTAGGGTTGTATTTTCTTTATTTTGTATATTAAGAGAGAGAGACAGAGAGACTGGAGATGGAAGTGGCGAGCAAAGCAGGGAGCTGGGCATTCAAGGCCTTTACTCATCTATCTGTCTATCTGTTTGTCTATCTGTCTATTTGTTTGTCTATCTGTCTGTCTGTTTGTCTGTCTCTCTCTCTCTCTGTGTCTCTCACTCTCTATCTCTTTCTCTCTCACTCTATCTCTCTCTATCACTCTCTCTCTCTTTTTTCTTTCTCTCTCTCATCTCTCTCTCTATCTCTTTCTATGTCTTTCTCTCGATCATCTTTTTTCGCTCTCTTTCTCTCTCTTTGTCTATCTCTTACTCATATCTTGTTTCTCTCTGTCTCTGTCTCTATCTCTTTCTCTTTTCTACTCTGTCTCTGTCTTTATCTCTGTCTCTCTATTTCTAAATTTTGTAATTTTTTTTTCATAAACTAAGCCATAAAACTCCAATAAAGTAAAAAGTATAAACAATAAATAAAATTAAAAAAATATTAATTTAACAAGCCTGATCTATTTTTCACATCTCTTTCTCTCTCTGTCTCTCTGTCTGTCTCTTTCTCTATATCTCTTTCTCTCTTTATCTCTCTCTCACTTATCACTCTTCTCTCTTTCTTTCTCTCTCTGTGTCTATTTGTCTGTCTCTCACTCTCTCTTTCTTTCTATGTGTCTATCTGTCTGTTTATCTCTCTCCCCCATTGTGTTCACATTGCTCACTCTCTCCCTCATCTCTGTGTCTTTCACTCATCTCTCTTCTCTTTATCTCTCTCGCTCATCTCTCTTCTCTCTATCTTTCTCTCTATCTCTCTCGTTCATCTCTCTTCTCTTTATGTCTCTCTTGCTCATCTCTCTTCTCGCTATCTCTCCCTGTCTCTCTCGTCCAGCTCTCTTCTCTCTATGGTTCTTTTCTGTCTATCACTCTCTCTCACCACCCATCTCCTCTACCACCTTCACCACTACTGCAAACACAATTCCACCACCACTATTACTTCTACTGTCGCTACTTCACCTCTACGACTACCATTACTACTACTATCGCTACCACTCTACAACCACCACTACTATTACTGCTACTACTACTACCATTACCTCTCTTTCACCCCTGCCACTCCATTTACACTACCACTACCACAACTTCACCACTAATCTCTTTCGCCATCGCCATCACCATCACCACCACCACCACCACCACCACCACCACCACCATCATCTCTTATCTACCACCTTCACTACTACTGCCGCTCCTTTTCCTCTACCACAAAAAATTAGTTCATGATATTTAGTAATAAAAACAAAGGCCGCAGAAAAATATTTTTCGTTGACTACAGAAAATTAACTAATTTTTTCCTTCTTTTTTTTAAATTTTCTTTCTTTCTTTTCTTTCTGATTATATATATACATATAATATAACAATATAAGAAAATAAGATTTTAAAATATATTATTATATTTTTCAGTAAAAAAATATTAGGACAAATATTTAAGATAATTTAATATTTTTAATTTTTTAAATTTATAATTTTATTACTTATATTTTTATTTAAATATAATTTTAATATATTTTTTACTTTTATTCCTTATATTTGTTACATATTTGATTTTTTTCTTTCTTATTTTAGTGCCTATTTTTATATATATATTTTTTATTATTTTTACTTTTACCGACTAAATATTAGTCGCCGATTATAATTAAAATTTTTAAACACTGTGCTTCAGACTTCGGAGGGAAACTTGGGAGGGAAATTGTAAGTTTCATTTTTATGTCTCTCCCTCTCTGACTCTCTCCCTCTTTCTCATTCTCTCACGCCTCTGCCCTCCTCCATCTCTCTCTCGCCTTTGTCTCCGTCGGCGTCGGGTACGGGAGCATCACCGCCATCACGCCTCTGCCCTCCTCCAGCTCTCTCTCTCTTTCTGATAGCAGCTCTGTTCTTGACACTGGTGAGTGTTTTTCCCCGATTTTTAGGGTTTTAAATTTAGGGATTTTGCCTCAATCGCAAGAATGCTCTCTGTCGTTGTTGTTGATTTGCAGTAGTGAGCATGGGAAACAAGGATGGACCTCTGTTCAATTTACGGATGCGATGTCTGTCTTGAATAAATTTCTGAAGCCAAAAAAGTTAGCTTGTAATTTATTAACTTTTCCTTTCCTTTTTCTGTTTATTATTTTCGAAGGATTACTCTAATTATTATTGAAATCCAGATGCTTTTTCTTGTTTCATTTATCTTCTGGAAAAAAGCTTTTGGGTGGGTAATACCTGTGTTGCCAATGCTGAAACTTCTAGATTGGTTTAATTTCCTATCTTATTGGCATTAATAATTCAAAGTTTGCTGGTTGCTTTATTGAACAGGGTCTATGGTTGCGTCTATTGAAATTGGGAACAACTGATGATCCTCTTTCATCCTTTGAATATGGAACAATTCTTGGTTCATGGTGGTATATTCATGAAGATTTTATCAAAACCGAAAATTTATACTTCACTCTAATTGTGCAGGTTATGCAAAGGGATTATAAACTCAGTTCTTATTCATTGAATTATGTTTCAGCACGCTTTGTTAATGAGCAGGCAAGGTTTATGTTTTCCGCTCTCTCTCTCTCTCTCTAAATTTATTTATTATTTTTTATTTTGTAATATTGAGAGTATGTTCAACATTAGTTTCAGTTCATAATCAGCATTAGAGATTAAAATTATATGTTATTCTAAGCATTATATTTTGTTAATGTGATGGGCCAAAATTCTTCTTTGTGCTGCATTTCTATTTTCTACAAAGCACATGCCTTATTATATTGATAGAATTTAATTTGCGGGTCATAAGAAAATAAAGGGAAAGAAGCTGAATTTATTTCTTTAATTTCATTTTCAATTCCCTTGATAAATCCAAGATCTGAAATAGCATTAGAATGTTGCTGTTTATAATGTATGCAATTCAGTTTCTATTGTCATGTACATTCACTAATTGATTGTGGTAAAGCAACAGAATTATTTGAAATGTTTGGTTGCTTTCACAATGGTTTTAAAGTAGAAACCCTTTTTCTTTTCTCCGTTCAATTGGATTTGCAGCCGGTGCTTCTGTCTGTGCCAAGTAACAAGTCCTCGCATCCTACATTTTATCTTTGTGCTTGTGCCTTTTTGTGACTTGAATTACATTACTCTCCTTATTGTTAAGCTTGCTCATCTTTGTTTAAGCACACTATTTGATCACTTAATCTCATATTCATGATGTCTCTACTACTCTCTGCTACAATGTTAAATCTATATACTATGTTATAATGGCAGGGATAGGTCGGATCTAATAAGAAAAGAAACAGAGTTCTTCATTCAGTGAATGATATGATTTCTACATCAACTCAATTATAATCAGGTTGGTCTGCTCAAAGATCCACATGTCTCTGTTAATACAGTGAAGACTTCTTCACAAAGACTTGTTGTTCGACTGGCAGAGCATGGCCTCATTCACTGTGACTTCAATGAATTCAACATTATGGTATGCCATCATTTTTCATTTCAACGCATCTTATGTATCAATTTGAAGTCTATGATTTTGTAATTTTTAATTTAATTTAATTTTTTGGGGGTCATTATTTAAGTTTTTCTTTGATATAGTTATAGAGCTTTCTTTGCTCATTGCAATTGTTGGACTTTCACTGCATATTTTTCTGTGTACTCTTTTTCATTTATTTTTTGATTTATTTACAAAGTTGAAGTGTTTAGGAAAAAAATCTACATTTTGTCTAAGCCCATATAAATTGTTAAAGGTTGGTCTCCTCCTCTCCTTTTGATTCTTCTGTTTGTTAAAGGTTCTTCTCTCCCTCCTTGTTGAATGTTTGACTAGATTGAAATTGCCTTCTCCTGATAAACCCTGTAATTCATAGGTAGCCCACTAACTCTGATTCCAAAAGATGGGCAAGGATAAGAAGAAATTAGTTTCCCTAAACTAAGTAGGGTTTCTTTCTCTACGTCCCATAGTATCTCAATGCGTAAGGGCTAAATGTTCCATTAGAATCTCATCATACAATCGCAAGAGAGCTTTGGCCGCTTTTAAATAATTCACTAAATTGCTCTCTAAGCCAATGAGTTAAATTGCTATATATAGACTTGATATAATTATAGCTCTAAATACTACTTGGATTCCATATTTTGGAAACTAAGAGAGTTTGACTAGCAAAGTAGTTGGATTCCATGTTTACAAACTTAGAGGTTTTGATGATTAAACTCATGTCTATTAGTATTCACTTGTACAAACCAATATCATAGCTTGATGTATGTTCATACTTCTATTTTTTTCCGTTTCTTCAGGTTCAACCTGTCTGTTGAAGAACAGACCGCAGAATCTGATGGTTCAGATGTGGATTCAGATGAAATTAGGCCTTGCTTTTCATCAATAACGAAAGTTACTGATTCCCTCGACAAGGAACTTGCTGCCAGTGGGTTTACTAGAAAGGATCAGGATGACATTGAAAAGGTATGATGAGTTGATGTCTTTACTTCATTCTGTGGAGGCTAGATATTTTGTCCCTTAATATAGAACAGAAGGAGAAAATCTTTAATTTTTATCTTGTTTGTTCTCATTGTACAATCCATACCAGAGTGAATGGCATTATTATAGTATTATAAAAAAATTTCCTTATTTCTATTGGCTTGTGTTAATCACATAATAGTTTCATGGTTTCAAAAAAAAAATAAAATAAAATAAAAGAACAAGAAAAAGTTTCATGTGATTTTTCTTTCTGTCTCTACCCTGAAACCTTCTCGACCTTAAAGCATTTCTTTGTAGTTTTTAGTCTGCCTCTTCTGCTATTTGGTCTCGTCTCATCACTTGTAGTGGTGTTGTAACCACCACAACAAACATGCCATGGTGCCCTTCTGGATTATGTTAATCAGTTTGGAGGGTGCATCTGCCCTACGTTTTATGTCATTCAAAAGATTTTTAATGACTCTTTTGCTTGTTCCATATTGACCCATGCAGTAACACTAGTTGCTGTTCTTAAGGATTAAATTTGCTTTGAATTTGGCAAGATTTAAATTTCCATATTGACCCATGCATCTGCCATACATTTAAATTTGTTTTGTTACCCAATTCCAAGGACTCTGATCTGAACATGATCAAAAATAAAAATAAACAAGGAGTTAATGAGATTTTTAAGGATCTGGCTGTGCTAGTTCATGAGCAAGGAGTTATGATTGGTAAGATATTTTTAAACAAAAATTCTTCTTCTTCTATAAATTTATTTTATAAAAAAATCTTCTTTTTGTACACACTCACGCTTTAATTTTACAAGATCTCCGTTTTATCGTCCTTCAGATGACATTAGCTCAAACATTGAGAGCTCTCATGCTGGAACTGCACAAGCTACTTGCCATTTTATCAGTTGTGCATCATGCACTTTGGATTATTATAATGTTGTAGATGTTTATGCATGATGGTTGGAGTTGGCAGGTCACTGAACTGTGTTGCATGGATCATTGCCTGCTGGTTGTGTCTTTGAATGAGCATTTTTTAATTTGATCAAAATCTCAAGAGCTGTGATGTAGCAAACTTGATATTGTTAAAATGAATGAGCACTTTGCTATGTCAAAAAACCTTGAGAAAACAATCTTGCATGATTACCAAGTGTGGAATTATGTTACATATCCTGATTCATTTTAGAATGAAAACGAAAGGTGTTTTCATATTTATCACTAGATTAGCTATGTGCTTCCATTGCCTATTAAAATGATTATTTATTTCTAATTTTTGCAGGTATTCTCATCTGATCCAGCTTACAATACCGGAGATCCGCAACTACTTTATAAAAGCACTTACTAGGTGTACAATTAATTTGTTGTGGTACAGAAGTTCTAGGTGTACAATTAATTTGGTTATTCCAGTATTATGTATGGAATTAAATTCTTGACGTGGGATTAGACATGGTTCTTATGAAATTTGTAATATATATATAAGTGGACGTTCAATATTAATTTTTTGGATGGTTGGAATTGAAATGTGTGCATGTTGATGGATTATATACCGTTGATGGATTATATTATTTATACAGGGTACAGGTTGTATTAATAATAGATTTAGTGATGGATTAATTTGTACAGATTGTTTATAGAAAAAATTTATTTAAAAAAAAAAAAAACACGTTAAAGTATTTGGTTACCAAATATTTTGGTAGCTAAATACGTAATAGTTATTCTCAAATTATTTGGCCACCAAAAATTTTGGTCTATAATAGTTATTTTCAAATTATGGTAGCACTTTTAGTGACTAATACATTAGTGGCGGAAACATACCTTTTGCCGACTAAACACAAGTTAGTAGCCAAATGTATACTTTCAGTGACTAATTAATTAGTAGGTAAAAGTGATACTTTTGCCGACTAAACACAAGTTAGTAGCCAAATGTATACTTTCGGCGACTAATTAATTAGTAGCTAAAAGTGATACTTTTGCCGACTAAACACAAGTTAGTAGCCAAATGTATACTTTCAGCGACTAATTAATTAGTAGGTAAAAGTGATACTTTTGCCGACTAAACACAAGTTAGTAGCCAAATGTACACTTTCGGCGACTAATTAATTAGTAGCTAAAAGTGATACCTTCACCGACTAAACACAAGTTAGTAGCCAAATGTAGTCACTTTCGGCGACCAAAAAATTTTTAGTCGCCAATACTATCGCCGACAGAGTATAGGCGACGAGTTTGGCGACAAAATATTTTGGTCGCTAATGGTTTTGGCGACTAAATATTAGATTTTTGGCGACCAATATTTTGGTAGCCAAAAGTGGCATTTCTTGTAGTGTTAAGATTTCCATAACTGGCTAATTGCTGGACTCACGCCAACATAATAGCCAAGAATAAATGAGGGGAAGTCTAACCAAACATCGGTAAAATGTATGTAACTACGTCACCATGTCCAACCTCATGCTACAATATCCTGCTCAAGCAGTTCATATTAAAATCAGCACTATGGTATATCTGGTTTAGCAGTTTAACTGCATCAGCTACATCTTAAGGCATATGGGCAGAAACCATCTTTTAAGTCATCACAGCTACTAAGACTGCCTTCCGGACCCAAGATTTGAAGTCAGCAAAAGTAAGGACGGTCAGGTCAAAAGTCAAGAGTCCAATGGGACTTCAGTAGCATGCAAGTTTTAAACCTCACCAATGATGACATCATCAGAGAAAATTTGTAAAAACAACGTACTTCGCAACCAGCAAGAAATGATATCAACCAACCACAAAATAAACACAGCATCAACAGCTGCTACATCATCAGCAAGTCAGCCACATTCACTTTTCCCAGACACAATATAGAAGGCCAGTGCATGGTCCATTACAAGTAAAAAAGCTCAGTTATCTGAATTGATTTTAACAAAGATGCAAACAAAATTAAATATGATTTAAAAACAAGGTAGAAGAACAAAGAAAGATTAAAAATGTAGCCAACCCATGAAAACTGGAGTGCAACAGTACCATCAAAACTTAAGGATGCATCAAGTACAACAAAATAGTCAACCTTAAGTATCAGCCCTGAGCAATCAATTCTAGCATTCAATGATTCGATAATAACATTGAAAATCTCAAGATGTCCTCCTCCAGAGCAGTTTCAACTACACACAGTACGAGGACTCAAATATGAGCTGAAGATTCATCACATACTATATCACTCCCTATTCCTACAAAACAGAAATCCCAATAACCAGTTAAGCCGCAAAAGTCTGGATGCAATCAACCTTAGATTTGAGGAATATTAATTACATCAGCATCGGAATGTCGGGAAGGGCTTCGAGAATCAGCAGGTCTACCACGCAGAGAAACACTTTATGGAGTAGGTGAGCATTCTTTGTGATTGCGTCCATCAGGACTCCCACCCCTAGATGGAGTTGTCCTGCGAGGACAGGGGCTCCTCCGAGGACTGGGGGTACGACGAGCAGGGGAGACACTTCAAAATATCCATATGGCATCAGATAAAAGGTCCAAAAGCACAATTCAATGAAGAGCAGGGGAGACGCCTCTCATCATCATATCTGCCTCTCCCATGGCGTTTGTCATGATCAGAACTTCCACTGCAGCTCATGCTTCGATGACGATAATCTCTTTCCCTTCCCCAGTGCCGGTCACGATCATATCTATCCCTGCTTCTGCTGCAACTTCTCCTCCTGTAATCCTTGCTTCTGCTGCAACTTCAAAAAATAACAAACAAACAAACATGCAATTAAACAGTTAATAGTATAACATAGAAATATACTCCTGAATCTTTTTATCGGGGATGTCAAAGAAGAAAGTGGAGAGAAAAGACAGAAAAGCAAACAAGATTAGAAAACAAACAAGATTGAAAATTTAAGGCATAAAAAATAATAACTCACAGGTGAAAAAAGTCCCCTCTCAAGAAATGTTCTAACTTCTTAATTATAATAATTCATGATTTATTAAGATGTAGAAGACACCACATAAAGGATTCCCTAACACTCGTGATATCAATTAAAATTTCCAGAACTGTAATAAAGCTTATATAAGAATAGACAAAATACAATCTTAATTTAATAATTGATCATCTACTAAGATACAGAAAATTCCTGTAGAGATAAGTGTCCCCAATTAGGGATGGGATTCAACCCAGTCTGCCAGGTACTGCCCCTCCACCCTTGAAGACAACCACATTGGATGATAAATGGTTTGAGAGAGCAAGACAAACCTGGTACAGAGCAGGGTTGTGAACGCACCCTCGGTTATGTATCTATTTAAAGTACCAGGTATATTCTCTTTCCACAATAAGTTGTGTTAACCTATCTCCCTTTCAAATCCCAATATTTATGCAACATTCTATTTCGAAGTACAGATCTTCCTCGTGCTGAAGGCCACCTCAATCTAAGTATTTTTCAAGCTTTAAAAAGATGAAGAATAAAAAAAATAAACGTTCAATAGCATTCTAAAGTGGAATCTCATTGTAGTAACATAAATATAGATTTAAAAATACGACCAATTAATACCCATTAATGGGTGTTTGGAGGGGTTAAATTGGGTACATAACAAACCTTTGGCATAAATGTACAATTTGTCCTCAGACTTCAACCCATAATCTCAAAGTTAATAGGTTGAGATTTTAACCACTGAACCAATGGTTATCCTAAAAACAACACCCAATTAGTACCCATTATAGGTGTTTGGGCATATATATATATTATATTATATAAATAAAACGTTTCAGATTGAGAGCCGGAGTGGGAGCAAGGGCAGAAGCAGGAGCCAGGAGTTTCCTGCTATCAACAATGATTCATACCACTAAAAAAAAGACTACTAATAGCATTAATGCATTGGAAATGCCAAAAAAAAAAAAGACATAGGCAGTGGGTGGGGCCCACTGCCACATCATTAGTGGTGCTATTAGAGCACCACTTTTAGTGCTCTCAACCATTTTTCTTTCTGCTATTAAGGATTTTAAGTAGACAACTGTTGTTGTGCTGTCCAATCCATGTCCAAGGTTGTTTTCCATGTGGAATGAAATTTATTTTTCCTCAATAGATGTAAAATAGTATGCAAAACACAACCAGTTGCCATACCTACACCTTCAATAATGTGGATGTAAAATAGTGGAGGTGGTGGTGGTGGTAAATTACCATAAATAAGCAGACACATGGGTCATAGTTGCTCAAAAGACAAATATTCCAACAAAATAAAATCACGTATGCTAAGTCAGATATAGCTACATAAATGAGAATAATCAATTTTCACATCTCCCAAATGTTTGCCAACTTCTTTGACCTAAATGCCATATAAAATTCCACATGGGACTATTTTTGAAGAGGACCACTTCATTTCCTATATCATTCTCAAAAAGAAAAGAAAAGAAAAGAAAAGAAAAGAAAAAGTATGCATACCTTGGTCGAGGACTCCGGCTTCTTGAGCTGCCTTTTGACCCTGATGCTGATTCTACTATCCTCCCTTTCTGACTGAAAACTCAAACCATGTAACTTGGTCAAACAGTTTCAACAGAGAAAACATATGTACTCCAATAAAACCTACCATTTCAATAAAATCTAAGCTGAAGAAATAAAGTACAATAGAAGAAACTTCGCCATATTTTGTAACATATAGGGCTAGAATAAATAGTGCCAAGTAGCATGGTCCTCTCAAAACCAGACAGCAGGTTTTGTTAGTTGTGCAAGCTCTTAAACCAGGTTTTCTTGATCTTATTAAGGATTTGAATGGAAATCATGTCATACAGCGTTGCTTACTATGCCTCAGCAAGGAAGATAATAAGGTAAAGATTTTCATCCCTTCTGATTAGTTGCACAAAAATGACAATACAGCTCATGTTTAATCTAATGTCTTAATTTTTGCATATCAGTGTGTGCTTGACATGAATGGAGAGTAGTGCTTGATTTAAGCATAAAAGCCTTAGATATTGCATCATTAGCTTCTGTACAGAATGCTCAATTAAGTTGGGTAGATTAAGCTTTGTTTCATGTAGTTATAATTAGTAATGACAAAGCTTAGTTTTAGGACAAGTGCGCTTTTCCCCTTCTGTTCCAACACCAATTTAGGTTGAAACATTCTGCCCAATGTGATGCATTTTACGTTATATTTGTTTGATCGCCAGTCCAGTAGAGTGGGATGGGATGGAATGGGATACTTGATGAAATGAGTGTATTTCTGTACCTAGCTTGGAGACAAGCACATATAGTAAATAGCAAGCGAATAAACGAGGATAAAATGAATGTGCACCTGATTATATAGCCTCAAACCAGTCTTGAGGGCCAAAACATGACACAATTGACACATTCTGTTGCATCCCTAGTCAAATAATCATTTTTCCTGGCGTTCTCTGCGTTTCTCTGGTTCTCTGCGTTTCTCTGGTAAGGACTACTATCCCTTCTTCTTCTTCTTCTTCTTCTTTTTTTTTTTTTTTTTCTCTTTTAGTCTTTTATCTGTTTTTTTTTTTTATATTATTTTTATTCTGTTTTTCTTCTTCTTTTTTCCCTCTTTCTTATGGTATACACTGTTGGAATATTACTTGAGAACATATGTTCTTATGAAAATCCATCAAAATAGCATGCAGTAACAACACGGTTCCTTTCAAACATTCTAAACCTTTGTCCTACAATCTGTTTATAACCTGTGGAGAACCTTAGACAAGATATGGTTTCCACATTCCAGTAAACCTATAATCTGATTGCATGCCTATGTGGTTTAATATTTAGCCTATCGTGTGATTACTTAGTTACTGTTTTTTTTTTTTCTTCCCATATTCATGTAAAAATTGATTCTGAATCTTCTTTGTCTATTCTGTTTTTTAATCTTTGCATTTTATTTTTGACGCTGCTGCAAAGTTCTGTGTTAATATTGCAACTCATCAACATGGATGCTGTGTTTTGAACCGATGCATCATAAGTCAGAGGGGAAATATCGACAAAAAATTAGTTGCAGAAATTGCTGCTCATGGGCTTATCCTTGCTCAAGATGCTTTTGGGTAATTAGTTCAAGAGCTTAGCCCATATCTTTGATTGAATAATTGTTATGCAATATGTATGCATGTGTGTGGGTGTAATCTGATACAAAAATCTTAACTATGTGTTTGGATCATGGATTTGGGAAGGGAAAGGGAAATGAGGAAAAAAAATTAATTATATTTCATTCACATTTCCCTCACCTTTTCCATTTCCCTTTCTAAATTCCTAACCAAATTCAAGATCCAAACATAGCCTAAAAGTGATAGGATAATCTGTATAGCAATATATTTAAGGTACAAGTATTTTTGCTGTCCATCGATCCAATCAAGATGTACATCTTTACTGAGGTCAAGGAGATGAATATGTTAGTTGATTTTATAGTAAAATTTCACACCACCCTATCAAATCAATTTAATTAGCTCATCTCTGTTTAATCTGTTCTTAAACGGGAGTTTGCAGTTAAACAGTAAATTATAGGGTTTTTTACCTGACCTGATTTCAATTATCAAATGTGAGAATCCTTGAACCCTTCTTGGTTGTTGATGTCCAAAAAGGACAGAAGGCATCCAACAAGCCAGCTGCAAACTAGATAAAGATGTCATTACTATTTATTTTCAAATATTACACACATTATTAGTGCACACTAAAGCATCCATTTTCATGGTTTAACAAATGAGCTACTTGTTTTCTTTTTTGTTGGGAATTATTGAGCTCATGGAATGCTATTGTTTTTTTGCTTGAAACCATTTGGTCATATTATTGAATATAATAAGGTAATGGATAATCAAACAAAGGCTAGGTTTAAAAAAAAGATAAAAAATGAAGAATTGCTGAAACAAATGCAAAGTACTGTTTAACGTTGTTATCTTATTTGAGGGAAATCATTGATGTGAGAGGTTCTTCTGGTGAGAGAACCATGCGAAATGGGTCTTACATTGATAGCTTGTTTATCCTATTAATTACTAGCTTTATAAAATATTTGTTGTCATTTTTATCAGATTAACAGATTCTGACTAGTTCTCCCTTCTATTTGGCCAAGACATGATTTATGTTGCGTTGCTAAAAACGTATTAGCACGGCATTGGGATCTGACACCCTTGTGTAGTGGATGGGGATGGCAATTCGCCAATTCCGTCCATTAATTTTAAGGGTTTTGGTTGAGATTTTGACCCATGTAATTAATGGATTGGCTTGATGTTGCTCGTTCCAACTGTTTTATGTAGGCAGTCGTGTATTGACAATGGGTCATTTTACTATTTTTACATTGGAAAATAGAATAATTGTATCTCTAACATTATTCTCATCAACTATTTACTTTGTCATCAATAAATATGTTTATATAATTTAATTTGTGATGGAATAACAATATACTAGTTCAAATGTCATTCTTTATAATCTTAAAAGCTTAATACTACAAAAGCCTTAATCCCAGCTACTGCTCTTGGAAACATTAATCCTTCTGTAAGCTCTATTTAGGGTCCAAATCTTCTGTTAGCAGTTAATTCCTTCGCTAACATCTTTATTTAGCATTCATCATTGTCATCATCATTATCAAATCATCATAATTATCATCTTTTTAATTTCTTTAATTGGTGAAATGTCATGCCTTAATGCTTTCGCATTTCATTATGATAAACCAATTTTCCCTTGGGCAATTTCATACACGAATTTTTCGTACTATGATCTCAATCAAGGTGTTGTTATTTGGCCATCTTTTTGTGTATTCTTAGGCTTTTGCAGGTGTGCTTATTTTATAGAAATCAAGCTGCATGGTTTTATAGATCCCTTTAAACCTGTGCCTCAGTAGTGATTCTGCTCATAACATATGGGTTTGCAATCTTATAGTTGTGATTGCTTTCTTAATTGTGTACATTAATGGTTAACTTACATGTCACTAGATAATTTTTATTTATTGCATTATATGCATCCCCCTAAACCTCTACCAAAGTACCAATCTGGTCAATTAATGGTTGCTGCGATTATTTATCCGGGGCTTTGGGCCACAGTTTAATGTTGCATTTTGACTTTAATATTTCCTTTTTTGTATCCCAGAAATTATGTTGTCCAATATATTATAGAGTTTAAGATCCCTTTAGCTGCTGCCAGCTTGATTTCTCAGTTTGAAGGCCACTACGTTTACCTGTCCATGCAAAAATTCAGCAACCATGTGGTTGAAAAATGCTTAAAGTTCTTTGAAGAGAGCCCGCCCAAGAATCATCCATGAATTGCTTTCAGTGCCTCACTTTGAACAGTTACTACAAGACACTTTTGCCAATTATGTCATTCAGTCTGCACTTGAACATACTAAGGTATGGAACCAACCAACACACACCTCTAATGTCATTAACTTGCTTCCATATTATCGACGTCAAGGAAAATGTTTGAGACCCCTAAAAATGTTTCCCCAATTTTATACCTACAATTAAGTGGCATGATAGGTGTCAACTTTTGACACTCAAGGTCCAACTCCCTTGTCTCATTATTGTGAGTCTCTAGCATTTTCTCCAACGTTAATTTGGCAGGAAAATCTGAAAGTTCGGTGACTGTTTGGCTGATTCTGGATTTTTCACATTGAAAATTGGCCAATTTTCTTAAAAAGTCAGTTTCACAATCCAATTCTTTTCCTTTTATGTTTTTTGGAGAGCTTTTATTTGAATCTGGGAAAGGAAATAAAATTCAGGCTCAAAGTTGGCCTTAGGCGCCCCTTAGTTCAGGATTTCTAGCTATGTCATACTTTCGGGTCAGGAGAGAGAAAAGAATCACCCTGTATCAGCATGCCTCTCCACCCTGTGTCACCCAGTTCGGCCTCACACCTTCCTTCGAACCAGTGCATATTGCAAGAAAATTTTCTCGCGCAACCTCTTGAAGAAGTGATTTTTATCTGCCTGTGGCGAGAAAGTGTTGTTGTTTTCCCAGAAGTACTGCCATGTTCACTAATAATAACTACCCTCATCTTTCTCAGGACTGCCAGTTGTAGATTATCTAACTGTCAGAATTTTGTGGGCAAGGATCAACGACAGTGACAAACAAAGAGGGAGAGACGCAGTGTTTCACCCCATCAACATCTAATGCTTTTGATGTCCTTGAATCATGTGATATGGGAGAGTTGGGAAATGGAGAATTAAATCAAGAGTTGTTGTGTCAAACAAAGAGCGCACAAAGTAGAGGGGGTCCATCTCCAAGTGATCCCATTAATGAAGAGACTACAAAGGAGGATAATAGAAGAAAACTCAAAGCGAAACTTCATTACTTGAAGAGTGCTAGAGGGAAATTTTGAATCCTTTGTTATGTTTGGTGTGTTTGTCGTCTATAGGCTTAGTTTTTCTTTTGAGGGAGTAGTTTATTTCTCTGTTTATGTTTATTCTCCCTACGAAGAATGTGTATTAAACTTCATTGTACATCTATCTTTTTTGGTTATAATATGACTTACTTATCCAAAAAAAAAAAAAAGAATTTTGTGCTGCTCTCTACCAAGAGTGAGTGTAAAAAAAAGAAGAAGCAAGTTTTGCTACCCATCTTGTTGAATTGTGGATATGAGTTGTAATATTTTGTTGTCTTGTTGATCTAATACTCTGAATGTACCAGATTGCAAAGGATCGCGATGAATTTTTGCTTCCACTTGTCTAAATGCAATGCAATGCACTGCCTGGATTTTTTATAGACTATTCTACTTTTATTTGCCGAAGGTTTGAGATAAATACTACTGATATGGAACCAATTTTTGAATTGGAATTGTATAAATGATAAGCAGCATGAAAGCAATTTTTGATGATATGGAACCTCCTACATGGGTACTTCAAAATTCTAGGAACACGCAAATATGCAAGCAAGCTATTTTTGCCCAACTATATTAAACTTTTCTATTCTCTACAGGTTGTAGCACTAGCTGCTTAAATTCTGTACGAACTCCCTATCTTCTCTTGTTTATCCCATATTTGAGTATTTAACCTCGACACATGTCTTGTTTGGTACAATTTATATTTATGGATGCTCTAAAATATTTAACCTCGGAGTTTGCTCTAAAATATTTGGTAAAGCTTTTGTTTACATTTTAGACACTAGGGCCATAAGTCTAAATTTAAAAATTTTGGTTCTCAAATTTTATTCTTTTTTATCTATATGAAGAACAATAATTTGAGTTATTTTTATGTCTGTCCACTTGTCTGTTCGTGTTGCCACTAGTCATTGGCAACTTTTTCAATATGAGAAAAATTTTGAAAATTTTTCCGTTCAGGCGGTGGCAGTGGGGGACAATTAATAATAGTGTGTAAAAATATATGAGGAAAGCAGAGATACAAAAGTACAAAGGATAAAAATAAAAATAGGTAAATAAGTTAAAACAATGATTTGTACTTTTCACCATTAGGGGACAATTAATAATAGTGTGTAAAAATATATGAAGAAAGTAGAGATACAAAAGTACTAAGGATAAAAATGAAAATAGGTAAGACCATCTCTAACGGTTCACCAAACTTGACATCAAATTTAAAATTTGGTAAAAAAGTTACTGTTTAGTGCTCCAACGGTTGCACCAAATCGATATCAAATTGAGATTTCACCAAACAATTCATCAAACTGAGGACATAATATAGATTTTAGCAAAACGCTGTGTGTGACCGTTGGAGGGAGGAACCGGTCAATCGGCCGGTTGACCAACTGGTCGACCGATTTCCTTTCAAATAGGTAAGTTCAAACCGGTCAAAAAGGTTTAAACAGGTAAAAAAAAAAAAATAATTTGCCTTACCGGTTGACCGGCAGGTCGACCGGCCGGTCAACCAACCGGTCAACCCACCAACAAACTTTTAGATTACTATTTTACTTGTGTCTGAACGAGGAAGATGTGTTTGATTGCATTTGCAGATGTGAAAGAGAAGAAAGACGGAGAGACAAATGGAGTAGGAGCTGGTGAAAAGAATGAGAATGTACCTTCAGAGTCCAAAAGTGCAAGGAAAAAGAAAAAGAAGGATAAATCTTCCAAGGAGGTCAAGGAACTGCAAGATCAAGCCAACAGCTTAGACGTCACCAATGGACTGGAGGAAACTGCTGGGACCGAACAGGGAGGAGAAGAAGATGCATCTGCTGTTGATGTAAAAGAGCGGCTAAAGAAGATTGCTGCTGCAAAGAAGAAGAACTCCAATTGTAAAAGAGCGTATAAAGTTGCAAAAAAAATATATATTTACGCTTACCGGTCGACCCACCGGTTGACCAACCGGTTGACCCAATCGGGATTTGATGCACCGTTGGAGCTAGTGATATCATATTTGGTGAAACGAGTCATTTTTTACTCAGATTTGGTGAAAAAAGAAGTTCACCGTTTGACATGCTTTAAATAAGTTAAAACAATGATTTATACTTTTCACCATTATATATTTGATAAGCTATATGTTTAAAATCAAAACAAATCATTAATGATAAAATTCAAATATTAAAAAAAAAATTCAGTTATAATAATATAATAAATATCACATTAATAAATAAAAATAATTTATGAAAGTTATTAACTTATGGAAAATTTCAATTCAATTTAAATTTTAAAAATTAATTACAAATAAGTGATAAAATTTTCAAATATTAATTATTAAAATTACAATCTTTTTCATGAGCGTGTAATAATTTTTTTAGAAGAACGTGCGCTAATTTTCCTATTAATTTATGCGTTTGGATCCTCTCTCCTAATCCCAAACATTCGTTTTGATTAATCTTCAAAACGACGTCGTTTGTTTGAACAGAAGACTATTTAACGGTAGTCCGCTCCGTTTGTCCCAAACGTCACTCCACACCGATCATTGATATCGATTCATTGATTCCCCTAATCCTGAGGGGAAAACTCAATGAGCTGCTCATCAACAATTCATCAATTTCGGAACCCAAGTTCAGAATCTCAATCTCATAGCCAGCCAGGTATTAAAAATAACATTCTTTTGATAAATCTCTACATGTTTGAAATTATCAATTCGTTTCCCAATTTTAGGGTTTACTGTCAAAAGCTTTGAGATTAAATTTACAATTTTTTTTTATGGATGGGTAATTTATACTTCTTAAATAAATGGTAGCCAGATTTTTGAAAATTGCATGCCTCATGGATAGAATGTGAAAAGAGCTCTGAGATAACAACAAATCAACTTAACTAATACTTTGTTCACAACCTGTTTACAAATTTCTTAATCAAAAGAAAAATTCTAATCTTGCGAAAAAAAAAGAGCAACTAAATTACAAATACAAATACACATGCTCCACCACCAAACCATATCTCTGTCACTGAAGGCTTAGCACCCAATATATAAGTAATCACTCTTTGCATCTAGTTTAACAAATTTGCAGTACATCATTTGATGAAATTTGTGATGTTATTTGTAATAGAAAAAGTGAATCAAGCTTGTCTTGGACTCTTCCTAACATGTTAATCGCTTTACATCATAAACCACCACCTCCTTCCCCTCCAACCACCACCTCCCTCCCTATTCACCAAATCTCAAATCACCATCAAATCTAGAATCACCACCACAAACTCACCACCACCAACATCAAATTTGAACCATTTTGGCAATTTATACATAATTATTCAATGGAAAATAGCATTCCAACATTGCCTTTTCAAATCAATATAAAAGAATCCAACATTTTTTGGTGCTACAAGGTGTATATTCAAGAAAAATAAAAAATAAAAACAAAACAAAACAAAACAAAACAAAACAAGATAAATAAGATGACAATAAAGAGAGAAGCCACACCATGTGTGTGTGGTTCGGCTACTACCATACACACACTGCACAAAAAGCCCCAAGGCTACATCTCTCATTTTATTGATTTTCACTCTTCAATATTTATTTTTACAATAAAACTCCCTACATAAAAAGTATATTGCGTTAGGTAATAGAGAAGATTGGGTTTTATCTAATATCTTACATATCCATACTAAACAAAATAGCTTTGCACTATCAGTGCACAAGTTTATGAGGCTCGAGTTTTGCTAAGCGCACAAAATTAGTGCACGGAAAAATATGCAGAATAGAAAGCGATCAATTCTGTGCATTTTTATGTGCAGTAATTTTGTGCACGTAGTTGAGCCTCTACGGAATATTTCGGGTGGATAGCAATTGAGAAACAATGTGCATGGTTGGCCTAGATTGTGGATTGACATGCAAACATGCAATTGCCAATTTTACACTACGCATCACTACCTCCTCAACTTGAGGGGAGGGAGGTGAAAGGCGTTGGTCCACCACATCCTTTAGCTGTATGTTCTCAACAGTTGGGGTCAACAAGGAGGTGATGAAGTCTCCCGGATGCTTTCCTTTGATCACTTCCAGTGCCAACACACCAAAGCTATAAACATCACACTTTTCAGTTACCTTCATTGTGTAAGCAAGCTCTGCAAAAAGAGAGACATGATCATGCACTTGTTTTGTTACACTTCAAATTCTATGTCAATTTAATAGAGCATAAAACTATGTTTACCTGGTGCAACATATCCGTATGTGCCTGCAAATGTACTCCAGTTAGAGGAATCTAGCTTCAAAAGCTTGGCAGTGCCAAAGTCCGAAATACGAGCCTCGTACTCCTCATCAATCAAAACATTGTTGCTAGAAATGTCTCGGTGAACAATGGGCGGTGTGCAATCATGGTGCATGTATGACAAAGCATTGGCCACACCGTTAATAATATTCACCCTCTTAGGCCAATCCAATTCTTTAGCTTCTTCATCTTTGTCGAAAATTGCAGCCAAACTACCTCTTTCGAGGTACTCATAAACTAGAAAAGAGTGTCGAGCATGCGAACAAAACCCAAAAAGCTTCACTATGTTTCGATGCTTAATTTCTGTCAATGCCCTTACCTCATTTAAGAAATCTTTCCCATCAGCCCTCTCGGATAACGGATTAAGTTTCTTCACAGCTACTATATTAGTCGATGGTAACTTCGCTTTGTAGACAGTTCCGTATCCTCCTTTTCCAATGCAATATGTGGCATCGAAATCCTTGGTAGCTTTTACAATGTCATTGTACATTGCTCTTCCATCGAGTATTGATATTGATAACAGATCTTCATTTGGGTTTTGGGTGTCACTCTTTTCAACTTGTGACTTTCTCTTTCTTGAATCGAAGACGATGAAAAGTCCAATGAATGCACCTAACAGTAAGAGTGCTCCACCAAGAGGGAGCACGATTATAAGAACAAGTGTCCCCTTTTCTGGAGTGTGTTTGTGCATTGCAGAAGGAATTTTGCAAGGCTGCAAGCCTTTGATATTTCCACACAGGCCTTTGTTCCCTTGCAATGCTTCTATGGATGCATTCATGAAGGCGTTGCTCATGGGAATAGGACCTTGCAACTGATTGTACGATATATCAACATACGCCAAGCCACGCATACCTTCAAAACTCTTTGGAATGAGACCAGAGAGTTTATTGTGGGAGAGGTTCAACTTCTCCAAGCTTTGCAAATTTGTGATTTCTAATGGTATTTCTCCAATGAGAATGTTACTACTCAGATCCATCTCGGTTAGTTGAAATAACTTACCAATTTGTGGTGGAATTTTCTGGTTGAACATGTTGTTGCTCAGGTTCAAGTAAAACAGATTTCGATAATTCTCCAAAATACCTGGTATTGGCCCACTAAATTTGTTTGTGGATAGATCAAGTTTCGACAACTTAGTTAGTGATCTGAGTTCTTGAGGTATCCAACCCGAAAGCTGATTATCAGCCAAAATCAGCCACTCCAAAGAAGTCAACTTTCCAAATTCCTTTGGGATCTCCCCAACTAAACGATTTGAAGATAAATCAAGTCGTTCTAGGCGTGTTGACTTTCCAAACCCTGGTGGAATGCTACCAGTGATGTTATTTCTTGCTATTTTTAGGAGTGTCAAATTTGGGAATATTCCCCAATTTTCTGAGAATTCACCATAAAAATTATTGTTACTCAGATCTAGGTAGACCAGGTTTGGATTAGTGCCAAAATCTTCAAATATATTTCCACTGAGTTGGTTTCCCTCAAAGCGGGCTGTGGCTAAGCTTGAGCAGTTTCTCAGACTTTTAGGGATTGTACCTGTGAGCTGATTGTGGTGCACCGTGAAGTATTGAAGTTTACCACCTTGGCAAAGCTCTGGAAGATTCCCAGAAAATTGATTTTCATCCATTACTAGCTGAACCAATTTTTTCAAATTGCCAAATTCTTGTGGAATGCGGTTGGATAGTCGGTTGGAGCGGAGGTTTAGAATTTCTAAATTGGTCAAATCACCTAAAAAAGTTGGAATAGGACCACTAAGTTGATTTGAACTCAATTCTAGAAAAATGAGGGACTTCAAGTTACCTAATTCCTTAGGAATTGGACCAGAGAGTTGATTATTCCAAAGGTCTAGTCTGGCTAGAGAGCTCAAATCACCTAAAGATGTTGGGATTGAGCCAGTAAGATTGTTGGTATGAAAGGCTAGGCTCTTTAGTGATTTCAACTGTCCTATCTCTTGGGGAATGGAGCCGGATAGGGAATTGTTGAACAAGTGCAACATAGTTAGGTTATTCAAGTTTCCCAATGTGGAAGGAATAGGACCTGTGAGATTGTTGCCATCCATGTAGAGCTCAACAAGACTGACTAGGTTTCCCATTTCGGGAGGAATGGAACCAGAAAGATCATTTTGATAAAGATATAAATGAGTCAAGTTTCTCAAATTGGTTAAAGAAGTAGGAATGGGACCGGAAAGACTGTTGGTGTACAAAGCAAGCTCAATTAGAGACTTTAACTGGCCTATCTCTTGAGGAATTGAGCCATTCAACTGATTATCAAACAAGTGGAGAGTTTCAAGATTTGTTAGCAGGCCGATTTCTAGTGGGATGATTCCTGAGAACTGGTTGGTGGACAAATCAAGATAGATGAGTTTGGAGAGGGAACCAATTAGAGGTGGGATGACACCAAAGAATTTATTGAAGCTGAGCTCGATATATGCAAGATTGGGAAACAATGAAAACGAAAAGTTGTCGAGCGTACCATTTACACTTGAACTTGTGAGGTTCAATCTAATGACGCTTCCATCAAGGTTGCAAGAAACTCCAAACCAATTGCACGGACTTGCATTTGTTGAGCCATTATCATGGGGTGGAAGGACCCATGAAGTTAGCGGTGAATCGTTTGCACTTTGCAGGCTGGTTTTCCATGTGAGGAGAGCATTAGCTTCTTTAGCAGAAGCATAAGCAACTTTAATGGTTGAAGAAAAGGGTGTAACAAACAAGACTAAGGAAAAAATGCAGAGTAGTTTCTCTAAAGGTCCCATTGCTTCTTTTTTTTTTTCCCCCTCCTTTGGTGGATAACTAATGGGTGTTTCAAGGCTCTAATTTATACACAAATTTTCCAATAGTACCCATATTGTTTATCCTATATAGACTTTGAACTTGGAAGTATTCGTATACTTTGAACTTGGAAGTCTTTGTAATTGGGTCCCATATATGTAATTTTCTCAAAGGTAAAATGATGGTTGACTTGAGTCCATTACAGGCTGAGAGGTTTTGTGTCTTAATTAGTGAAGAAAAACTAATGGGGAAATAACAGTGCAGTGTATCAATCAAAAAAAAAATAATTTACAAATCAATGAAAGACTTTATACACTTTAATAATTAAAATATAATATTTTTCTATGATTTTGTAATTTTTTTTAAACTGTTAGCACTGTTGTATTATTTCCCCCAAACGATTCCCTTATCTTTAGCTTTAGCTTTAGGGAAGTTCTTGGAAAGAATCTAGCTACATGAATGTTGAACTGACCTAATATTATACTGAAAAATAGAAGAAAAAGAGCTTGTGTGGAAACCAAGAAATAAATTACTTTAGGCACTTTTTTTTTTGCACTACTGAGTTATAGTTTATGTACTTATCTTGAGCCAGTTCTAGGGAAACTAATTGAGTCCAAATTTTCTAATTTATTCTCGGTCTCTTTCATAGCAATTGCAACTAGTTTATTCACTTAATAAATTTCCATATGACTGATCGATTAGTAGTAAGTTGAATACTGGGTTGGTAAAAATCTATACTACAAAAATTGATCCAAAATCGAATAATTTAAATGTAAAATTAGTATAATAAAAGGATAGAAGTTGAATTAATTATTGAGTGATAATTTGGGGGACTAAAATTTCCTCTCAATTTTTTGCCATCGTTGTGGTTGGGTTATTGGTTAGATAAGTGTGTGATCTTACACATTTTTTACTGTTTCTGCAGATTTCGTCTTGGTGCTGCAACTTAACCGAATTAACATAAAAAGAATTCAGCTTGGGGGTCTGCTCAAATTCAGCTTGAAGGATAGAAGAAGGAATCTACTTGAATTAACATAAAAAAATTTAACTTGAGTTGTCATAAACCAATACAGTTCACTTCCTGGAAAGAAGAAAAAAAAATTGCATATAGGGACCATATAAAAAAAATTAATTTGAGTTATACACACCAAACATTAGAATTAATTACATTGCAATATGATTAAGTCTTGCTGTATAAAAATAATTGGTATTTTATAGGCATATTTTATGTTTATTAGATGTAATTATATATTTTAACAATAGAATATAGATTGCTTAGAGTCCCTAACCTCTAAAATTTTAAGAGTTAAACTCTAGTTGCTCAAGTTGGCACCCTCCAATTTCTATTTGGTGATTACTCTTGAAATTTGGCTCTAATTAGGGGTGTAATTTGAGCAAACCCAACAGTCCAAAATCATTTTAGGATTCAAGCAATATATATTTTAATTTGGTGCAGACTTGGACAAAAACTTGAGTGAGACATGAGTAGAGACACCAGGCAATTCAACCAACCACCCAGATCAGCTGCCACCTCCTCTTTTTCCCATCACCAAAATCTTTAGGCTATGTTTGAATCATGAATTTTGATATATATTTGGAAAGAGAAAGGGAAAGAGAGAGAAAATGTCGGTGTAATGTAGTTATATTCATTCAAATTTTACTTTTTTACTTTTCTTTTTCAAATTCCTATCTAAATTCATGATCTAAATACAGCTTCAATTGTGTAACTAACGAAACCATGAATAAGTGCTACAATTTTTTCTCCCCATTTCGTTAAGATCCACCTTGGATTTCAAACATATTTTCAAAGAAAGAAATGGACAATATTTGTTCAAATCAAGTGATTTTGTTCGAATTTTATGTTGAATTATTGTTTCTAACTTTTGTGGGGATCTCGTATCAATCTATCGATCGATCTGTCTGTGCGAGGGAACTGCTGTGGGTGTGGGGGAAAAGAATGTAGAATTGCTGGAAGTTGGGGGGATGATAGCAGTGGCGGCTGGTCATGGTGGGGAAGGAGATGTGGTGGCCTGGGATGGGAATAAAGGAGTGTTGTTCCAGGTGGTTAGGTATGTGTAAGTTTCAAGATGTATGTGTGAGATTCACTCCTGTATGTATGAGACCTACACAATCAATGGTTGAGATCTAAAAGGAGTTGTGGGGGTCTTAAAAAAAAAAAAGTCTCAATCATTGTTGTTTGGACATAGTGTGAGAAGTTTAAAATTAAGATTTGTTTTTTAAAATAAAAAAAATAAAGGACAAATGCCAGTATGCCATACACAAGTATTTAAAAAAAAATAATTTGTTAAATGACTTGACGGAAATGGATAGATAGTTGAAATTATTGCTCATAAAATTTAAAGTATTGGGTTTGATATGAAAAAAATTAAAAGCTTAGTTTGATTTGTTACAATTTAAACAAGTTTGGACTGCAAACCAAACATGAGCGAGTTTGGAAAACTCTCACCACAATTAGATTTTAAACAAGTTCGGACTACAAATTAAGCATGAGTGAGCTTGGATAATTCTCAACATAATTCGGCTAAATTTAGATAAATTCTTAATCCGATCAAACCCGTCTTACTTGCACACCTAGACCATGTTTTATTAGGATTTTGAGAGAGGAATTGGAATAGTAATTCTTGGGTCCCACTTAGATCATGTTTGTTTGTAGTAAAATAGCATGACATTGCTAATAGTAATCACAAAGGACTATCAATTTCCCTCCCATTGTGAGATTAGCAGTCCTATATGAGAGTTGGGATTACCAAGTCCAATCTCATGAATTAGTGGCTAAATGATTATTTTGTCTCTCATTTTACAAAATTAACAAAATTACTTTGTACTTAAGGTTTTATGTAATTTAATTATAAATTTAATTTTAATTAATTAATATCACCACAATAGAACATAAATAAATATATTTTATCTTATATTTTTAATGTAATATCACTGCATTATTAATTTCATTATGCTCATAATTTTATCTAACTTTAATTTGTCAAACAAGCACTAACTCGGGCGTGTTAAACATGGGCATTGGCCTTTTAAATATTTGGGGTCAATAAAGAAAGAGTTATGTTAGGAACCCTAAATAATTTATCAAATTTTTTACCAAACTTCTCATATGAATATAAACTCACACATATGTAGATTTGTATAAGTCTCATATCCATGTAAGAGATTTGATAAAAAATTTGATAAATTATTTAGGATCTATAACATTTTTCATAAAGAAATGGTTCCATCTTTCTTAGTGCGTTAGTGACACGTCTTTGATTATTGTTGATGTCCGAAGAGACTTTTTTTTTGACTTTTTTAATTAAAACAACATTAAAAGATAAAATATATTAAAATAATTAATAAAATAAAATATCATATCAATTTTATAGTTATTTTATTTTTTATTTCACAAATATCACATACAATTATAAAAAAATTTATTTTCTTTCTAAACATAACTATTTAAATCATATTAAAATAACTAATTATTAAAATAACCTATTAAAATAATAAACTTCTCAAACGGGTTGGTGATAGTCTAAGTCCCAAGTCAGTTTACCCAAACGGGTTGGTGATAGTCTAAGTCCCAAGTCAGTAATGGTGATAGTAGTCCAAGTACCAGTCAGTAATTTTTTACATTAATGCCTATGTGAGACTTGAAAAGTAAAAAACAAAAAAAAAAGACTTGGAAAAGTTTCATTTGACCAACTCACAGTCTCTGCAAATAAATTATGTACCTGTTGAAAGAAATAATTATTCACATTTTGAAATTAAGCAAAGTGTTGTAGTTTTTTTATAATAAATTGGTTGAAAACTCCACATGAAGGAGTTACCAATAAAAATTACCAATAATTCTAAGTATTATTAATATTTAATTATAACTTTATGAAAAATATTAAAAGTAATCTTTACGATGGTTGTTAGTGTTGAAAAATATGTATGGACATAATTTTTTTTTATGTAATATACATTGAAGGACCTTACAAAATAAACGATTTGAATCTTTAGAGCAAAACTCTTGATAAGTTTCACAAACTCCCCAAATTCACTATCACGATCTTTGATAATCTTGTACGTTTAGGTGGTGTTTGTTTTGAGGAATTGAGTCATGGGATTGGACTAATAGTTCATCCAGACTAATAATCTATTGTTTGGTTTAAAATTTTTTTTTCGAGACTAATAGTTCATCCGAACTTACTAGTCCCAAATGTGTTGGACTATTTTGTCCCATGGGGGGGTGGGATACAAATGGGGGGTAGGGGGAGGGGGGGGATATGAGATTAGGTGGTGAAATGACCATTTTGACCATCTACTATTTAATTATGTATTATATTTAGTAAAATTCAATAAAATTTAAATGTCTCAATTTAGAAATAAAATAATTTTATTTAATTTTTATTGATGTTTTATGTATTTAATTTTTTAAAATAATTTTTTATAGATATTTTATTGTTTTATTTTAAAATTTTGTATATATTTTATTTAATTTCATTATTTAAATTTTATTAGATGTTTTATTTAATTTCATTGTTTAACTATTATTATTATTTAAAATAAATTTATTTAAAATTTTGATTAAAAAATAACATATATTTTTATTGATAGTTTATTTATTTATTTATTTTTAAAATAAATTTATTTGATTGTGTAAAAAACAAAATAAAATAAATTTTATTTAATCTAGCTAAAAATAATTAAAATATTAAAGATATGTTTAATATTGCTATTACTTAGTAAATAATTGAAAATGGTAAAATAGTCATTTGAGCATTTATCATTCTCTATAATATCCCAAACAAACATAGGATTCATATCTTATCTAACTAAATAGTCATTTTCTGACATTTAATCTTATAACTAAACAAACATGAGATACATAATCCTATCTAATCAAATAGTCCTAGGACTATGAATCTCATGATTACAATCCGATGAATTTCAATTTCCCTTTATCCAGTCTGTCCAAACAAACACATCCTCAGAGTATTAGGTCAACTAGACAATAGTCGCGCTAGCATGGTGGTGGGGTAGTGATTAATATTAGTAGATGTTTGGCATATACTAAAAAAGTTTACTTTTTTTTGCATACATATATTTATTTGGATTACATCATTCAATATCTTCTCTCGAGTTTTCTACCTATTTTCTCTATTTTTTTACACATTTTTTTTATTATAAAAAGTCAAAAAGTGTACTAATTTAAACATCCAAAATCACCCCTAAGTGTGTAAAGTAGGTAGAGAAAGTACAAGAGTAAAAAGGGGAAAAAATTACTATTCAGTGATAATTTTTAAAACTTATTACACATCCATGGAAATTTATAGTTTTAATCATTAATATTATAAAATTTATCACTTTCTTGTAATAAGTTTTTAAAATTTAACTGAAATTCCCCCCCCCCCCCCCCAAAAAAAAGTCCTTTAAAACTATAATGTATATTTTTCACCAATATATTTCATTTTATAGATGGAGGCTTGAATCATTGATTCTGTGGAAGTTTTTATCTCATTTTAAGATCTTGTGATACCTTTTTATCAAATTGATTGGATCTTTTATCGATTTTACAATAAAATTTTTTTTCCGATCAAAAAATATATATAGGTTATAAAACCCATAGTTCACGGCTATCCAATTAGTGTAGGACAGGTCATTAATTCTATTATTGACACGGCTTTCGTGGTACACGATCACACGGGAAATATTCTTCTGGGTCGATCTCTCGTATCTCTTCAATCCTCTAAACCCTCCTCCATGTCCAAATTCCAAAATTCCAACTCTCATTCTATTAAACTCAAAACTCCGACAATCAAAATGAAGTAAAACGAAAATAATTGGCCAAGTGGGGTGTTCAGGTAGGGGAGAATTTGACAGTGAAAGGAGGGAAGGGAGATGAAGTAGACCTGATTTCCAAACACAAAATATATAATACAGTATTGTACTTGAAGCAAAAATTAATTGTCTTTTGAACCATTGATAAATGAATCTTCTGACTAGCAAAGCCTCGGAGAATATTAAATAAGGGTATGATTGATTTTGATGCTGGTGTTTACAATGACTGCCATGTTGATGGCCAACTCCTTCAACATGCCGATTGCCGTTGATGAGTCTGTGGGTGCCCTCCTTCATTTTTGGGTAGGTAAGGGTGTCTTCCTTCATGCTAAACTTTTACGTTGTATTTGATTGAGAGATTTGAGAAATGATTTAGAAATGAAAACAGAAAGGGAAAATATAAGTATATATTATATTTATATTTTATTTCTCCTTTTCTTTTCTCTTTCTAAATCTTTATTTAAAACTCCCAACCAAATACAGCGCTAAAAAATTATTTCTCTATTTAGTGGGGAGGGTAAGTTCTAAATTGGCATTTGGGTTGGCAAATTTTGAACATTTTTTTAAAATTTTTTTTTTTATTTTTTTTTAATGGAATTGGACGTTTTTTGAATTACCACATGTCCAATTGTCTATGTGTAAAATATTTTAAAAATTAATTCTAAATTTTAGTAATTTTTTAAATAAATTTTTAGACTGACCATTTATCTTGAGTGCATCAATATTTAATAATTGTGGGTGTATTACAGAGAGGGTGTGTAAATGCCCTTTATTTAATATTTAATAAATATTATAGGAGTGTGTACGATATACAAGTTATGTCATTTATAGCTTTGAATATCACGAATGACATAATTCAATATTATAGGAGTCATAATTTTTTTATAAAAAAAATATGAATTGTAACCAAATATTACATAAGGTATAACAAATAACTCTTTGATTATAACAAAAATAATAGGGTGAATTACACTAACAATCCCTATAGTTTGGGACTTGTGTCATTTTGGTCATTGACTTTTCAATTGTGACACATTTGACCATGAATTTCGAATCTTGTTCCAAATAAGGACAATTGAAGATACTATTGGATTTTTCAAGGGTAAAATCGTCAATTTGATAAAATATAAATTAATTTGACAAAAATAAATGTCAAAAATTATTTTTGAATTTTTAAAAATTATTTCTATCTACTAAAGATAAAATTATATAAAATTGATAAATCTTTTAGGTATTTATTTTTTTTTTACCAAATTAATTTTTATTATGTATTTGGATGATGATCATGTAAAATTAATTTTTAAAAATTAATCATGTAATTTTTATTAATTTTTATCAATTTTACATAATTTTATTTTTGGTGGGTAGAAATAATTTTTAAAATTTTAAAATATTGTTTTGACATTTATTTTTGTCAAATTAGTTTATATTTTATCAAATTGACAATTTTGCCCTTGAAACTAAGCAATAGTATGTTCAATTGTCCTTATTTGGAACAAGATTCAAAATTCAGGATTAAATGTGTCACAATTGAAAAGTCAGGGATTAAAGTGACATTAGCCCCAAACTATAAGGATTGCTAGTATAATTTGCCCAAAATAATATCATAATCATCATCACAATGAGTCATAATTAACATCACAATGTGTTTAACTAACACGAATTTGTGAGGTGACTTACATATATTTGTAAAAATTTATGACATTTTGTGATTTTTAAGACTTTTATGAATTAGTTTACGTAAATTTGTATTTAACTTATGCGTTTTTGTGAGATGACTTTTGTATGTTTGTGAAAATTTATGACATTTTATGATTTTTAAAATTTTTATGAGTTAATTTACTCAATTTATACATTTTTGTGAAATAATTTAAGTATGTTTGTAATTTATAATTTTTATAATTTATCCCCGTGCAATGCATACTCAAAAGAGTTTTCCATTTTGTTTTGCTAATATGCTAGTGTAACATCCGAATAATACTTACGACTTACAATAATCATAATATTATTGATCGTTAAATACCTTAAACCAAATTAGCTATCTTATTATATAAAATAGTTGAATTAAAGCTTAAAAAAGAATATAGTTAATAAGCTTTGAGGACATGAATTTCCTTGTTAATCGTTAAGAGTTAAAAAGTAGCCACCTCTTAAATGTGGAAAGCAAATATATACCACACTGAAAATATTTTTATGTGACATGATTGAATACTTACCTTGATTTAATTACTTTACAATACTCTAGAAATAGCAATATGCATTATTCAGATGAAATCTTAGAAGATTAGTACAGTTGGTAAGGAATCTAACAGAAATATGTGTTAAAACTGTAAGACTTAGAAAAATTAGATCAATTTTAAGGAAAGTCTTTGTATAAAATTTTAATGAATAATATTGAGTAGGGGATAGCTTTAAACATGAAATTGAAATGTTTAGACATCTTAGCAATCTTAAAGGAGGAGCTTAAGAGTTTTAATTTGATGATTAAAATATTTTAGACACTTCGTCAAAAAATTAATCAAGATTAACGAAATTAAGCAACATTAATTTAACTTAATTGAGATTAATTAACTAATGGAGATTAAGAACTAAACCTAATTAACCGGACTCCCTTATTATTTAGAGTAATGCTAGAGATCTCAAAAATTCTACCAAATGTCTTACATGCGTGTGGGACCTACATGTGTGTCCCACACCCATGTGAGACATTTGGTAGAACTTTTAGTATAATTTTTTGAATCTCTAATATTTTTGTATTATTTAATAATAAAAACTGAGTCAAGAAGAAAGGAGAAAGTGCTGGAAATTCTCAGACTTTAGAAGAGAAAGAGAGGTTGAGCTCAAGAAAGAAAGAAAGAAGATAAGAAGCAGAAGCGAAGGCGAGAGTTTAAAGGAGCATTAATTTTCAAGCCAAAAATTGTAGATTTTGTTTTGGAAATCAAAAATTAGTTTAGTTTTTCTTGCATGAAAATGTTTTTTTTAAAGAGTTTTATACTATTATATCATGTTTTGGAACTTATATAATCAAGATTTGAAGTTTTGGAATGAAAGAGACGATAGGAAACTAAGAAAAAGAATTTGGCTTGGAGATAAAAATGAATAGCTTTCACTAATTTAATCATTACTCTTTGTATATTTGGAATTTGGATGTGAGACCACCACCTTTAGAAATTAGATTTTCGGGACTTGAATTTAGACTTAAGAATCAACCAAAATCGATTTTGGATGAAGGAGATATGATCATTTGAAGTTGGGCTGAAAAACCATTTCAAGGCTACTTCAATCCGCACATGAGGCCTGGAGGCCCTGCACATGGCTAACAGGGCTTTTAGCTTGTTTTGCTTCTTTTTCACATTTTTGACTTGTCGAGCCTCCTTCCGTCTCATTGGAACCTAAAATAAACTTGAATAAGACTCGAAAATGGACCTAAAAGTGTATGGTTAAAAGAAATAATATAAACCAAAGCTAGAACATTAGAAATTGGACTCCAAAAACAGTAGTAATGCATCACTTTGAATTGTATTTCATGAATGTTTGCACTCTCTTTTGTGTAGGTCAAAATCTTGTGGATTCTACTTTGCACGAGAGCCATCGTAAGTAATATTATAGTAAAGCTATATTCCAAAGTTTAATTTTGTATGAAAAATGATAAGTATTACATTTGAAATGCAATGTTTGATTCCAAATGAATATGAATATCACATTATTTGTGTATCAATGTATGCTATGCCATCCTTAGATTAGTCCCAGCCATTGGGGGACCGTAAGCATTCTAATGACTGTTATTCAAGATCTCCTGTGCCACCTACTAGTGGGTTTGTCTAATCGGTACTTGGACTGATTATTCATGTGTTTTGTTCTGATAGATGCATGCAATTATATGATTTGAAGAAGTTCTATTTGAAATAAAATATATGATGAAATGTTTTGAAAGCTATGGATGTAGCGATCCCAATTTTGATCCTTCTTTCATGTTTTGCCATTTCAATTAGGCTGGTTGGAGATCAAGCTGCTCGGTCAGCTTGCGGAGGTCGAGGGGGTAGCCCCTTGGTGGGCTCGAGGGCAGCGCCTTGGCGGGGTCGAGGGGCAGCGCTCTCGAAGTAAAAATGCAAAATGCATTCGAAGTTGCTTGTCCGCTCGAGAGGCCGTTTATGCGCTCGAGTGGAGAATGTTTGGTTTCAGAAGTTTGACCTGTCTACAAAAGTACTGGATTAGTGTATTTGACGCTCGAGCGGGGCATTCCATGCTCGAGTGGTCCATGTTATATCAGTTCGTGAATTTGATATTTCAGATCACTTTTTCAGTCCTCTCTCTCTCTAAAACTCTCCAGGATTTCAAATCGGGAGCTTCTTTCTCTGGAAGTCATCTTCTCTCTTTGATTTCTCCAAATCCATTAGGATTTAAACCTAAGTTCTTCACCAAAGTTAGTCATCATCTTGAGAGCTTCGTTGTGTGCGGTGAAGATCGAGTTTTGACATCGTTGATTTTGGGGGTTCATCTTATTTCTTTTTCAAAACTTGAGGTAGGGATTTTCTTAGAGTTATATATATATATATTTTTGCAAGATCTATATGATTTTCGAAATCATCTTTTGATAGCTTTGAAAATTGATTGTGGATTTAAGAAGTTGAGCGATTTTGAAAGTGGGTTTGTCTCTTGTTCTTTTAAAATGATCTTATGGGTTTTGATTTCGTTGATTGAAGAAAAGATGATTTTAGAAAGTTTTCTTTCAAAGGATTTGAGTTGTATAGTTTTGGTGAGAAAACCTAGAATTTGGGAATTTTTTTAAAAGAGACTGAAAATCCATGAATGATATTGTTGTATTTATTTTGTGTGTCAAAATAAATGGATGTTTGGAAAATTTCTTATTTATATTTATATAAATGATGAATTTCAGGGAATATGAGAATTGTTGTTCATTTTGGAAATTATTGTTCAAAACATTGAAATAGTCTTGAAATGACTAATTGTTGAGGATACTTGAGAAGAGGGAATTGTGTTATTCCTTGGATGATGAATTAAAATAAAAGTATTTATGTTAGATATATATATTATTATTTAATATTTATCTATCTGTTTTGTAGTTGTATCTCATCTCTTTTTCTATACCTATCTCTGATGTATCTCTATCTTATTTTCTACACTTATCTAGGTTTCTTCTCAACCTATAAATACAGGCTTCTTGTATTTGATTAATTCATTCAATATCGAGTTTCTTCTTTCTCTTCTCTCACTACTTTCATAACATGGTATCAGAGCTTAGGATTCTTTCCTAGCCTTTTTTTTTTTTTTTCACATTTTTTTTGGCAGATTGCTTGTCCCTTGTTTGTTTCTGCTGGCTTGTGCGTATCTAGTTCATCCGTATTTCCACGTTTGAACTATACCACCCTCTTCGCCTCTTCAATATGAAGCCAACGCCACCAGACTCGCCTCCAGAAGAACTTTCACGCGCCCTCACGCACTTCCAAACAAGTGGTGCGTCGGTCAACCTCGTTCCCATTCTCACCACGCTCTGCACGCGTCGTCTCAGTCGGCCTCCATCGGCTTCAGCCCTTTTGCTTCCGCTTCAGCCCTCAGCTTCTGCTTTAGCCGATTCGCCCTTGGCTCGCCATCGGCTTCCGCCTCAGCCGACTCACCTTCGGCTTCCATCCCAGTCGATTCCCCATCGGCTTCCATTCGGCTTCTCTTAGCCACGTGCTGCTTTCGCCTGGCTTGCCCAGCTGCTGACGTCACCTCTCCTCAGTTGCTGACGTCAGCCCTAATCAGCCACTGCCTAGCTGCTGACATCATCCAGCCACTGCCTAGCTGCTGACATCAACCCTACTTGTCCTTAAGGTTTTCCAGCCTTCTGAATCTGTTGGTGACCTCCGTTTTGGCAATTATGGATCGTACAGAGAACATCCAATTTGTTTTTGTTATACTTGATGGGTCCAATTATGTTAGTTGGGCTCAAGCTCTCTCTAGTTTCATCAAAGGCAAACGCCTTTGGCAGATCATTACTGGTGCTCTTCTCAAACCCAACTAGAAAGATGATGAGACAGACTCTGTATTTGATGACCTTCTTGACGAATGAGAAAGTAAGAATTATCAAATTATCACATGGTTCTGGGCTACCTCAGTTCCCTTCATCCACCTTCAATTTGGACGCTTTTAGGATGATGACTTCCTTGCCTTTCTTACCAAAGCAATTTGGGATTTCTTGAAGGAACGTTATCAAACCACTGGACATGCTCATCAGTATCAACTGTTGCAGACTCTTCATCACATGCGCCAGGCACCCGGTCAGTCTCTCAATGACTTCCTCTCCCAAATGTCGTCTGTTTGGGACCAGCTCACTTTTTCTGAACCTCCATGGGCTCATTCTGATGATGCACAGCTATTTATTACTTATCGGAATCATCAACGACTATTACAGTTTCTTATGGCTCTTCATAGCACTTTTGAGCCTGTGCATGCTTCTTTGCTCCATCGTTTGCCCTTGCCCACTTTAGAGCAAGCCATTTTTGAGCTCCTATTAGAAGAGACTCGTTTTGGGAGTCTCAGATCTCAAGACATGGATTCTGTTCTTGCTACGCCATCTTCTCAGAGTTCCACATCTTCACAACCAATCATATGCAATTATTGTCGTAACCGAGGCCTGCCAGCCAATCATTCTCTTGTTCACTGCCAGGTTCGCGACTGCTTGACTTGTCACAAGACTACTTCGGGCCAACTCCAAAGCAATTGTCCTCGAGCTCTCTCCACTACTTCATCTAAGAAGGGGGCTTCTCGTTCTAGGTCTCAGTCCAAATCTAGCCACGGTTCTCACTCTGCTGCTGTTGCCTCTGAGGGTTCTTCTGCTCCCTCATTCTCTATGGATGATGTTGAGTCCATTATCCACCAGGTGCTCAACAAATCTGGTACTCCTCCTTCTACTGCTTTTTCAGTAACCTCAGGTAACTCTTCCTGGTATTTTGATTCTGCATGCTGTAATCACATGACTTCTGACTCCACTCTCTTCTCTTCTTTTTCATCATCCTCTTCTGCTCCTACTATACACACTGCTGATGGTTCTCATATGCCTGTTAGTCATATTGGCCAAATCTCTACTTCCACTGTATCTCTTTCTGATGCTTACCATATTCCTTCTCTTAAAATGAACCTTATCTTTGTTGGTCAGTTATGTGAACTTGGTCTAACTATTACCTTCTCTGCTAATGGTTGTTTGGTGCAGGACCCTTAGACGAGACAGATCCTTGGGATAGGCCATAAGCATGGATGTCTGTTTGAGCTTATCCATCTTCGCAGTCTGCACAAATCATTTACTGTTGTTGCTGCATCTACTATGTCTTTTTTTCATCTTTGGCATTGTCGCTTAAGACATGTCTCTTTGAGTCGTTTGAAAATTTTAGTTTCTAGTGGTCCGTTAGGTCGTGTCCATCTTGAAGATGTCGATTGTTTATCTTGTCAAATTGCTAAACAACCTGCCTTACCTTTTAATAATAGTAAATCTATTTCTACTGCTCTTTTTGATCTTGTGCATTCCAATATTTGGGGGCCTTCCCCCACACCTACCATGGGGGGGTCCAGATATTTTGTGATTTTTGTTGATGATTTTTCTCGCTATACTTGGCTTTTTCTTCTCAAAAATCGCTCTGAACTTAAACAGATTTACTATGATTTCTCTGCTATGGTCCGCACTCAGTTTTCTCGTACTATTAAGCTTTTTCGTGCTGATAATGCTAAGGAGTACTTGGATTCTGATTTTCTCATGGTACTCTCTCTCATCGATCTTGTGTAGGCACTTCCTAACAAAATAGACGAGCCGAAAGAAAGCACCATCATATTCTAGACACTACTCGTGCTCTTCTTCTCTCTTCTTCTTGTCCTGAAAATTTTTAGAGAGAAGCTACCCTCACTGCCATCCACACCATTAATCGAGTCCCTACCCCTGTAATAGCTAACACTTCTCCTTATGAGCGCTTGTATGGTTCTCCTCCTGATTATACCACTCTTAAAGTTTTTGGTTCTTCTTGTTTTGTTCTCCTTCAGCCTCATGAACACACTAAACTAGAACCTCGTTCTTGTCTTTGTTGCTTTCTGGGGTATGGTATAGAACATAAAGGGTATCATTGTTGGGATCCTATCTCCAAGCATCTTCGTATTTCCCGTCATGTGGTCTTCTGGGAACACAAAATGTTCTCCACTCTTTCCAAATTTCACCTACCACAGTCCACCCACTCACCAGTCTTCACCGATATTTCTATAGATCTATTTTCTAATGACTTTGATGCAGATTCTGGCCCTATGCTCCCACAGCCGCCTACACCTATCGTCCATCCTGAGGATCCTGTGTCTACTGATGGCCTTACGCCTTCTCCAGATCTGGTGGAGGTACCTACTTCCATTGAGGTTCCTACTTCACCTGAGCGTCATTCTACACGGGTAAGGCAACCTTCTATTCTTCTCCGTGATTATATTGTTAGTTCCACTGCCTTTTGCTCTCATGAACCTACTTCTTATCAAGAAGCTTCTTCTAACCCTCTTTGGCAACAAGCTATGACTGATGAACTGCAGGCTTTCGATCAAGCACATACCTGGGATGTGGTTGATCTTCCTCCTGGAAAGCATACTGTTAGTTGTAAATGGGTTTACAAGATCAAAACTCATTCTGATGGTTCCATTGAGCATTACAAAGCTCGCCTTGTCGCCCGGGGATTTAGTCAAGAATATGGGATTGACTATGAGGAAACATTTGCTCCTGTTGCCCCGTCTTACTTCAGTTCGCAGCTTACTTGCCGTTGCTGCTGCGCGCCACTGGAGTCTTTATCAGATGGATGTCAAGCATGCATTTCTCAATGGTGATCTCATTGAGGAAGTTTATATGCAACCCCCTCCTAGTTCTTCTGTTCCATCAAATAAGGTTTGCAAACTCCGCCATGCTTTGTATGGTTTGAAACAAGCTCCGCGTGCCTGGTTTGCCAAGTTTAGCTCTACTATTCGTGACTTTGGTTTTTCTTCTAGTGCCCATGATTCTGCCTTGTTTATCCGTAAGACAGAGCGCGGTACTATTCTTCTTCTCCTCTATGTGGATGATATGATTATCACTGGAGATGACATAGTGGGTATTTCTAGTCTTAAACAGTTTCTTCATTGCCAGTTTGAGATGAAAGATTTGGGTTCACTTCTCCGGTTATTTTCTTACCCGGGCCAAGTACACTTCTGATCTCTTGGCTCATGCTAGCCTTACCGATTGCAAGACTGTCACTACTCCTGTTGATCCTTAGACTCGTCTTATACCTCTTGACGGCCCCATATTGTCTGATGCCACTTTATATCGTCAGCTAGTTGGTAGTCTTGTTTATCTCATAGTTACTCGTCCAGATATTGCTTATGTTGTTCACATTGTCAGTCAATTTATGACTGCTCCTCGCTCTCCATACTATGCTGCTCTAGTTTGCATTTTGCACTATCCCAAAGGAACTCTGTTTCATGGTCTTCACTACTCCTCTCACTCTTCTTTACAGCTGCATCCCTTTTCTGATGCTGATTGGGCAGGGGATCCTACTGATCGTTGTTCCACTACTGGGTTTTGCTTCTTCTTAGGCAACTCTCTCATTTCCTGGCAGAACAAGAAGCAAACCCTTGTTGCTCATTCTAGTACCGAGGCTGAGTATCGTGCTCTTGCTGACACTACTCAGGAGCTTGTGTGGCTTCGTTGGCTTCTCTTTGACATGGGCGTTTCTCATTTTGCCGCCACCAATCTTTATTGTGACAATCAAAGTGCTATTCAGATTGCACATAACGATGTCTTCCACGATCGCACCAAGCATATTGAGATCGATTGACACTTCATATGACAACATGTTACTAATGGCCTTGTTCGTCTTCTCTTTGTTACCTCTGCTGATCAGACTGCCGACCTCTTCACCAAAGCTCATCTTCCAGGATGCTTCTCTGATCTCCTCTCCAAGCTGAAGTTGATATCTGACTTACCATCTTGAGCTTGAGGGGGGGGTGTTAGATATATATATTATTATTTAATATTTATCTATCTGTATTGTAGTTGTATCTCATCTCTTTTTCTATACCTATCTCTGATGTATCTCTATCTTATTTTCTACACTTATCTAGGTTTCTTCTCAACCTATAAATACAGGCTTCTTGTATTTGATTAATTCATTCAATATAGAGTTTCTTCTTTCTCTTCTCTCACTACTTTCATAACAATATTCATCTTGTGTTATTGGCATAACAATTCATTGGATTACATTAAACTTTGAAAGTTGATTTGAAAACTTGTATTGAGAAAAGAATGTTGAGAAACAAGTTTTCATGAAATGGTTTTGGGGTAAATACGTTGGTAAGTCTTGATAGGTGGTGTAGATGATTTTGAATAAGTTGGCCTGAGGGTCCGGGGTGTAAGACCGAAAACCCACACGGACAGGTGTCGAGCTTTCCGGTTAATACCGGTAAAAATGACAATTTGGTAGTACTTGTATAGTCTACTTGCAAACACCGACCTAGGGATTACCAGAGTCGTATTTACTGCCTTTGAAATAAATTGTTAAGTTTTAAACAATTGAAATTGCATGACATCATTGAGCATAATGGTTTTCAAAAGATGAAAATATGATTTATCTTCAAAAAGGGGCATAGCATGGCAAGTGCATTTCATCTCTTGAGATTTGCATAAAATGTATATACTTTGTTAAGGATTTCCTACTGGGTTTTGTGCTCACCCTACGGGAGTTTTGTGCAGGAAAAGATATGGTGATGCCGCCTAACTAAAGGTGAGGAAATGTATGTTGAGAGTACGAGACTCTCATTTTGCTGTGACTCTGTGTGTAAGCCAAGGGCTATATGTGTGTGGGTTTGAATAACTGTTTTGTGTAACCAGGCTCAAGCCTTGGAAACTTGTAAACCCTTGGGGGTATTTATTTGTTTATTTACTTATTGTTAGATTAATGTATTATTGCATGAAGAACTATTGTATCATGTAATGTAAGTTTGGAGATTTATATTCAATTTTCCTTGAAAGGGCCATGATTGTTGTATTATCATTTGGGCTAGAAATTTGGGGCGTTACAATGGAATTTGATAATATGATCACAATTTACAAAATTTATCGATATTCATTCATTAACCCATTATTGTAATATTATTCATTAGATTTTGGTTCACTCCCTCCCTTATATATATATATATATATTTTAGGGCAAATTACAGCGGTAGTCCTTGTAATTTATATTTTTTTTCATTTTGATCCTTATTGTTTCAATTTGCTCAATTTTGTCCCTTAATTTTACGGATTGTGTCATATTAATCCAATAAATAACGACGGTTAAGTTTGATAGACGAAAAATCAAATGATGTTTCAATTTGGTCCTTATGGTTTACAGAATTTGTCAATTTGGTCCCTTTTTTTTTGAATTTTCCTATAAACTATAGGGATCAAATTAACATATCCTATAAACTACAGAGACCGAATTGAAATATTATTTGATTTTCTGTCCATCAAACTTAACCGTCGTTATTTATTGGACTAATATGACACAATCCATAAAATTAACAGGCAAAATTGATCAAATTGAAACAACGTGGACCAAAATAAAAAAACAGGTAAACTACAGAGACCATTTATATAATTTACCCTATATATATATGTGACAAAGACAAAGAGCAGGCTTGAGATGAGAAGATGTTACTTTTGAGTTTTTGCTTTTGAATTTTGGGGTCTTATTTATTTATTTATTTTTGTAATGTAAGCTAAGTGGAGTTTGTTTTAAATGAAGATGCTTTGTATAATAGGTTTGTATTAGTCTATGGCACTTGTTATCTTTTGTATACTATATATTAAGATGTTAATTATTTAGCTATATAAATATAAGACTTGTGTGTTTTATTCTATCATACCTGTGGAAGGGTAAAATATTGGCCTAAGCTCGAAGTAATTGGGCACAACAGCCCAAAGGAAAGGGAAGGCGCGGACGAATTTTTTAAAGAGCCCATTAGACAGCTGGTGGTATCATGGTGCATGGTTAACTAACACGAATTTGTGAGGTGACTTACATATATTTGTAAAAATTTATGACATTTTGTGATTTTTAAGACTTTTATGAATTAATTTACGTAAATTTGTATTTAACTTATGCGTTTTTGTGAGATGACTTTTGTATGTTTGTGAAAATTTATGACATTTTATGATTTTTAAAATTTTTATGAGTTAATTTACTCAATTTATACATTTTTGTGAAATAATTTAAGTATGTTTGTAATTTATGGTTTTTATAATTTATCCCCGTGCAATGCATACTCAAAAGAGTTTTCCATTTTGTTTTGCTAATATGCTAGTGTAACATCCGAATAATACTTACGACTTACAATAATCATAATATTATTGATCGTTAAATACCTTAAACCAAATTAGCTATCTTATTATATAAAATAGTTGAATTAAAGCTTAAAAAAGAATATAGTTAATAAGCTTTGAGGACATGAATTTCCTTGTTAATCGTTAAGAGTTAAAAAGTAGCCACCTCTTAAATGTGGAAAGCAAACATATACCACACTGAAAATATTTTTATGTGACATGATGGAATACTTACCTTGATTTAATTACTTTATAATACTCTAGAAATAGCAATATGCATTATTAAGATGAAATCTTAGAAGATTAATACGGTTGGTAAGGAATCTAACAGAAATATATGTGTTAAAACTGTAAGACTTAGCAAAATTAGATCAATTTTAAGGAAAGTCTTTGTATAAAATTTTAATGAATTATATTGAGTAGGGGATAGCTTTAAACATGAAATTGAAATGTTTAGACATCTTAGAAATCTTAAAGGAGGAGCTTAAGAGTTTTAATTTGATGATTAAAATATTTTAGACACTTCGTCAAAAAATTAATCAAGATTAACGAAATTAAGCAACACTAATTTAACTTAATTGAGATTAATTAACTAATGGAGATTAAGAACTAAACCTAATTAATCGGACTCCCTTATTATTTAGAGTAATACTAGAGATCTCAAAAATTCTACCAAATGTCTCATATGCGTGTGGGACCCACACGTGTGTTCTACACTCATGTGAGACATTTGGTAGAACTTTTAATAGAATTTTTTGAATCTCTAATATTTTTGTATTATTTAATAATAAAAACTGAGTCAAGAAGATAGGAGAAAGTGCTGGAAATTCTGAGAATTTAGAAGAGAAAGAGAGGTTGAGCTCAAGAAAGAAAAAAAGAAGATGAGAAGAAGAAGCGAAGGTGAGAGTTTAAAGGAGCATTAATTTTCAAGCTAAAAATTGTAGATTTTGTTTTGGAAATCAAAAATTTGTTTAGTTTTTCTTGCATGAAAATGTTTTTTTAAAGAGTTTTTATACTATCATATCATGTTTTGGAACTTATATAATCAAGATTTGAAGTTTTGGAATGAAAGAGACGATAGGAAACTAAGAAAAAGAATTCGGCTTGGAATGCTTAAGATAAAAATGAATAGTGACATGGCTAGACCCATAAAGGCCACAGCCCATAGTGAACCAACCCAAGCCCACCATTTAGACCCCATTGCATAACCCGGTTGGTAAAGCCCATGGCAACTGGAGGCCAACTGGGCATAAAGGGCCAATGGCATTCGGACATATGGCAGGTGTAGGACAGGCCACATCAGCAGACAAAGATCTGCAAAGTTATTGCCACAACACATCACCATTAATGCAGCCCATCACAACATTTATTACGACAACACCTCCCCGTCGGAACAGCGCCCCCTTACCCTGAACAAGGTAAGCTACAACACAGGCTTTCGGCGAGGGGGGCACGTCGGAAGGGACAGTGAAATGATTACCAAAGGATATAAGCAAGCATCGAAGACAAGAAGAAGGTTAAGCTTTCTACCTCCTACATCTCTCTCTCTCTCTCTCTCTCTCTCTCTACACACTTTATCTCTTCTCCCTACTTACTAACTTGCCCGTCGGAGGGTTCGCTGGGGGACTACCCCGTTCCCCATTGAACTTACTTGCAGGTCATCTAGTGGGCTTGGCCGCTCAGACGTGGGCTTGAGGAGCTTAGATCGGTCTAGTCCAGCCACCGGGAACGAACTGCATTATCAGTTGGTGCCGTCTGTGGGAATTGGTTTGTCCGTGCACCAGTTGTGTTCGTTGCCGCCGGAGACCCTATTCCACCAACCTTTTCATCTCATCCATCAAGGTGTATGGTCACGACTAGATCCATGGCTTCCCACCATAATGCTGCCGACCACCAAACCGACCCTCCCAATCCAGACAACCCACCACAGTATTTCATCGAACTTACCAACAGTATCAACCGCATGGCCGAGCAAAACCTGGCCCTAATAAATGCTCTACTCCAAAGAAACCTCCACATTCCACCACCGCCACCTCCAGATATTCCACCCAATCCAGAACGAACTCCGAGCCATATTGTCCCACAACCCAATCCACCTAGCTTGGGAGGTTTGCAACCCCCTCACCCACATATAAATCCACCGCCTCCACCCCCACATCCATCAGTCACAGCACCAGCCCCCGAGGGAGAAGCCAGCAGCGTCCAACACCTATCTCCCTCTGGTGGCGACAACATTCCCCTCTGGGACGCTAAACTCCGAGCCATGAAGCTCCAACTCCAAGGAGTAATGCAGAACATTCAGCATAAGCCCTCCGCTACGGCAAACTCCCCATTTGTTGCCTCCATCCGAGACAAACCCCTGCCCGCCAAGTTCAAAATGCCCTCCATCGACTCCTTTGACGGGACGACGGACCCAGTCGACCATCTGGAGACCTACCGCACCCTCATGATTCTCCATGCCTTCCCTGACGAGATCATGTGCCGAGCTTTTCCCGTGACACTGAAGGGGTCAGCTCGGCTGTGGTTTAGCCAGTTACCACCAGACTCTGTCTCCACCTTTCAGCATCTCAGTGACTCTTTCCTGAGCCATTTTATCGGAGCCCAGCGCCAGCGACGCCCGGCCACCCAACTCCTCAATATTCGTCAGACCGAGGGAGAATCACTGCGCAGCTTCGTTACTCGCTTCAACGCCGAAGCCCTGCAAGTTGCGAAAAATGACGACAAGGTCATCCTCACAGCTTTCATGGCCGGTCTGCGGTCGTCTGATTTCCTTTTCTCCCTCTCTAAAAACCCCCCGACCTCAATGGCAGTCCTACTCTCCAAAGCCCAAAAGTACATGAATGCCGAGGATTCACTAGCCACTCGGCAGGATCCAACAGCTAAAAACCCGACCCCCAGAGAAAAGAGAAAAGACTCAGAACCCAGAAACGCCCAGTATAATAGCCAAACACCCCGCTATACAGACCGACCCCCTCATGCAGACCGGTCGGCACCAGCCCGACCGCCTGGTCGGTTCGAGCGGTATACATCCCTTAATTCTCCCATGGAACATGTCCTCAACCAGATCCAACGGGACTACCCCCTCAAATGGCCCCCCCTCCACGGAACCCTTCCAGCAGGAAAGACCAGTCCAAATATTGCCGTTTCCACCAAGACCATGGCCATAACACTGATGACTGCATCAACCTCAAGGATCAGGTCGAGACCCTCATTCGCCAGGGGCGTCTAAGCCGGTTCACAGACACCCGCCCTCAGCAGAGACAAAGAACCGAACCCCACAGAGACAATCGCCGGCACAACCCACCGCGGCTGCCAGCTCAACCGAATCAAGGCCATGATCGACCTCCCTAACAACCTCGGCCACAAGGTAATCCACCTCCACCCGTTGGTGAAATTAGAGTTATTTCAGGTGGTCTTGCTCGTGGGGGACCGTCTCGCTCAGCTCAGAAGACAGAACTTAGAAAAATAAGATAGGGCTCAGAAAAGGCAGTCACCACGGTAGACCGACCCCCCAAACAGCCCAAGCAGTGGACAGAGCCCATCACCTTCACGGACGCCGACTGTATAGGCATTTGTTATCCTCATGATGATCCTCTCGTCATTTCCGCCATCCTCTCCAACTATAAGGTTAGACGAGTTCTCATTGACAATGGAAGCTCTTCAGACATCATATTCCTCAACTGCTTCCGCCAGCTCAAGATCGGAGAGGAAAGTCTGTTTCCCCTCCAAACCCCTTTGGTTGGTTTCACTGGCGACCGGGTGACCTCCATCGGCTCCATTGATCTCCCCATCACCATCGGTGAATATCCACGACAGACTACGAAGTTGCTTACCTTCCTTGTTGTCGACTGCCCCTCTGCCTACAACATCATCCTTGGTCGCACTGCCTCAACGCCTTCCAAGCGATCACCTCCACCTACCACCTGGCCATCAAGTTTCCCACTGATCTCGGGGTCGGAACAGTGAGGGGAGAACAAACCGTGGCTAGAGAATGCTATGTCGCCTCACTCAAGGAAATTAAACTGAAGGAGGCCATGATTATTGAAGGACTTGATGTCCGAGACGAAGATGAACTGGTCAGAGGAGAACCTGTTGAGGAGCTCGTCGAGGTTCCCATCGACCCCACTAACCCAATGAAAACTGCCAAGATCGGCAGTCAGCTATCCCCCCAAGCCAAGGCCGACCTTACTGCCCTCCTGACCGAGCACAAGGATGTATTCGCCTGGACCCATTCAGACATGCCGGGTATTGACCCGTCCGTTATAACCCATCGCCTCAGTATCGAACCTCATTTCCGACCTTACCGCCAGAAGCAGCGCATTTTCCATCCAGAGCGCAATACTCTTATTGCAGCAGAGGTCGACAAGCTCCTTGAGGCCCAGTTTATCACAAACGTAGACTACCCTAAATGGTTGTCAAACGTGGTCCTAGTCCGCAAAAACAACGGCAAATGGCGACTTTGTGTCGATTACTCCGACCTGAACCGAGCTTGCCCCAAGGACAGCTACCCTCTTCCCCGCATCGATCTGCTGGTCGACGCCATAGCCGGTCATCAGATGCTCAGCTTCATGGATGCTTTTTCCGGATACAATCAAATCTTGATGCACCCGTCTGACCAAGAACATGCCTCCTTCATTACCGATCGAGTTACTTACCACTACCGCGTGATGCCGTTCGGACTAAAGAATGCTGGGGCCACCTACCAACGGCTAGTCAATGCAGTTTTCCAACACCAGATAGGTCGGAACATGGAAGTATACGTCGACGACATGCTGGTCAAGAGCAAACTCTCCGTTGATCATCTGTCTGACCTCCGAGAAACCTTCGCCACCCTCCGCAAGTACCAAATGAAACTCAACCCAGAGAAGTGCGCCTTCGGCATAGGATCTGGAAAGTTCTTGGGTTTTATGGTCAGCCAGCGCGGCATTGAAGCCAATCCCCAGAAGATCAAAGCCTTGATTGAAATGCAGTCACCCAGAATGGTCAAAGAAGTTCAAAGACTCACCGGCCGAGTGGCGGCCCTCAACCGCTTCATCTCCCGCGCAACAGATAAGTGCTTACCATTCTTCAAAGTTCTTCGGCAGACTTTTGAGTGGACAAACGAATCCGAAGAGGCTTTTCAGCAGTTAAAGCAATGCATGGCCAACCCTCCCCTCCTTTCATAGGCAGTTACGGGCGAACCCCTCTTCCTCTATGTAGCAGTGTCAAGCACCGCAGTCAGTGCAGCTCTTATCAAGGAAGACGGCCCAGTCCAACGGCCGGTCTACTACATCAGTCGAGCTCTTAGGGGAGCGGAGCAGAATTACCCATTGCTAGAAAAATTGTCCTTGGCCTTGGTCACCGCTTCCAGACGACTTCGTCCTTACTTCCAAGCCCATTCCATAGTGGTCCTCACCAACTAACCCCTGAAGAAGGTTATGCAGTAACCAGAACTTTCTGGCCGACTTATGCAGTGGTCGGTAGAACTCAGCCAGTTTGATATCTCCTACCGCCCTCGAACAGCAATCAAAGGACAGGCCATAGCCGATTTCATCCTGGAGTTCACCAACTCGACCTCAACCACTGCCCCTCCACCCTTACCAACTCCTGCCGAGCCAGAAGACCCCCATTCTTAGACTTTCAACGTCAATGGGTCATTCCGCAGAGAAGGTAGTGGGGCTGGCCTCATTCTTACCTCCCCTGAGGGTGGCTATTTCAAATGTGCTCTCCGCCTCTTGTTTGATACCAGCAACAATGAGGCCGAATATGAGGCCTTGATAGCGGGACTCCGCCTTGCCAAAGACATCGGTGTCAGCCACATTCGGGTGTTCAGTGACTCCCAGCTCATCGTCGGCCAGATCACGGGGGAATTTGACGCCAAGGAGGACACAATGCGGGCTTACAGGGATCTGGCACTTCCTCTTGTTCGCCTCTTCAATACCTTCCACATCAAGCACATACCCCGGGCAGAAAACTCCAAGGCAGATGAAATGGCTCAGTTGGCCTCTGTAGACCAGTCCGACCTCAGCCACGGCGTCCGCCTTGAATACCTGGCCCACCCAGCCATCTCATCCGACTTCCAAGAAGTGCAGTTCCTCCAAAATGAACCCATCCCTTGGGCATCCGACATCCTCCTATTCTTGACAACATGAGAACTCCCAGATGACCAACAGCAGGCTACCAAGGTCAGGGCTTGGTCGTCTAACTACGTCTTGGTCAGTGGCATCTTGTACAAACGTGGTTTTTCACGACCATATTTGCGATGCCTGAACCCGGCCCAAGCAACCTATGTGATGCAAGAAATCCATGAGGGAATTTGTGGCAATCATTCAGGCGACAGGTCTCTAGCCCATAAAATACTCCGCACTGGTTATTTTTGGCCGACTCTCAATCAAGACGCCACTGATTTTGTGCTCAAATGCGACAAGTGTCAACGTTTTGCCAACATCCCTCATGCCCCCCCTACTAAGCTGATCACACTCTGCAGCCCCTACCCGTTCGCCAAATGGGGGATCGACCTAGTTGGTCCACTTCCCACCGGCCGAGGCCAGACCAAGTTCGCGATTGTCGCCGTCGATTACTTCACCAAGTGGGTAGAGGCAGAACCCCTTACGACCATCACCGAGCGGAACACAACCAGGTTCATCTGGCAGTCGATCGTTTGCAGATTCAGCGTCCCTCAGGCCATTGTTTCCGACAACGGCAAACAATTCGACAACGCTAAATACAGGAAGTTCTGTGCGGACCTCCGGATTCAACCATGTTTCTCTTCCCTTGGTCATCCCCAAGCCAATGGACAAGTTGAGGTCACCAACCGTTCTCTCTTAAAGATCATCAAGACTAAACTTGAAGCTGCTAAGGGACTTTGGGCTGAGGAACTACCAAACATGCTATGGGCTTACCGCACCACCGCTCGGACTCCCATTGGGGAAACCCCTTTTCGTCTAACATATGGCGTTGAGGTGGTTATTCCGGTGGAAGTCGGTCTGCCTACCCCCAGGGTTTTACATCCGAATCCAGCACTCACCGAAGACCTCCGTAGGGCTGACCTAGACCTAATTGAAGAACTCAGGGAGACCACTGCTGTCAGATTGGCCTCATACCAACAGAAAATGAGAGCACACTACAACCGCAAAGTCTGACCAAGGGAGTTTGCTATTGGGGACCTTGTCTTGAGAGAAGCAACCCTCGCCACCAAGAATCCGACTGAGGGCAAGTTGGCAGCCAAATGGGAGGGACCTTACGTTGTGAAAGCCAGACCACGTCCAGGCACTTACCGACTTCAGGATTTGGAAGGTCGAGACCTCCCGCACCCCTAGAACGCCGAACACTTGAAACGTTACTTTCAATAAAGTACTGTTTTTGTATTGCTCAGTTATTGTATTCTCTTTTTGGAAAAATCACACGTTTGAACATTCTTGTCATCCTGTCGCGCAAATGTAACTTTTTAACATTTATATACCTCACTCGTCTATTTGGTGTCTCAATGACGTTTTGGTTACAATAGCACAAAGCCTCAGCCAGACTGAGCACTCAAAGCCTCGTCCAGATCGAGCACTCAAAGCCTCAGCCAGACTGAGCATCTTAAAGCCTCAGCCAGACTGAGCACTCAAAGCCTCCTCCAGACCGAGCGCCAAAAGCCTCAGCCAGACTGAGCACTCAAAGCCTCGTCCAGACCGAGCACTCAAAGCCTTAGCCAGACTGAGCATCTTAAAGCCTCAGCCAGACTGAGCACTCAAAGCCTCGTCCAGACCGAGCGCCAAAAGCCTCAGCCAGACTGAGCGCTCAAAGCCTCGTCCAGACCGAGCGCCAAAAGCCTCAACCAGACTGAGCACTCAAAGCCTCAGCCAGACTGAGCACTCAAAGCCTCGCCCAGACTGAGCATCTTAAAGCCTCCGCCAGACTGAGCACTCAAAGCCTCATCCAGACTGAGCATCTTAAAGCCTCAGCCAGACTCCAGACCGAGCGCCAAGAGCCTCAGCCAGACTGAGCGCTTAAAGCCTCAGCTAGACTAAGCATCTTAAAGCCTCAGCCAGACTCCAGACCGAGCGCTTAAAGCCTCAGCCAGACTGAGCATCTAAAAGCCTCAGCAAGATCAAGCACTCAAAGCCCCAGCCGTGCTAAGTATCGTGAGTTTCAACCAAACTGAGTGCCATCACTGCAGGTCCAGAATGAGTTACTTGCAACATTAATTCCCGATCCAACCTGAGATAATTCCATCATCAGTGAAACTTCATAATTATGGCATTTATAGGACACTCAGTCACCATTTAACACTTAGTCACAATTCCAGGCCAAAGTTTTTACCCTTCTCCTTACTTAGTCAAATTCCACCACTCAGATTATCTTTTCTCCCATTAGGCATGCCTCTAATAAACCACCCTGGTCCAGTCTGCGTTAAGTTTTCATTACAAGTTGGAATCCACTCTGCATTGAGATTTCATTACACGTTTCACTTCACCCTGCATTGAGTTTTTCTTACAAACTTAACTTTACTCTGTACCAATTTTTACTACAAGTCCACTTTCCATTGAAGAGTTCTCCATTTTAACCCTGCATGAATTTTTTTTTTTTATTACAAGTACAAATTCACTCCGTATAGAAGAGTTCTTGACCTTGCTCCGCCCCAAGTTTTACTACAAGTTCAAGCTTGCCCTGCATAGAGAAGTCCTTAAATCTAGTTTTTCCTACACGGAACCAGTGGTACACAAGCCATCATTCTCATTCATCTCAGTCGCACAAGAACAGATGATCAAAGGAAAACATAACTGTAGTTTTATTTATTCAGAAATTTGTACATGAGTCCATTACAGCAATTCAAAAAAAAAAAAAAAAAAAAAAACGCCACACAAAATCTGCGCCAGATCTTCTTCTTCTTCTTCTTCTTCAGACTACTCCTCTTCACT
>CM069905.1:127922193-128153193 GCA_036172215.1 Camellia granthamiana
TACTTGTAGTGCAATTGTGCTTACTAGTCTAATATGCCTAATGAGTTAGCCTATTATTCTAGCTTGTGTTAGCTTGATTCCAGCACATTTTAGCTACTATTTTGACATGCTTTAAATCTATTTTGGGTCGGTTAAGTCCTTCAAGGCTTGGTTTGCATGGCTTTAGTGTAACGGCCTTCACTAGTCCATTGCTTTGAGGCCTTGAGCATGAAGTGTTTGAGTTATTTGCATGTTATAGCCTCATTTTGCAAGTAATTTCAGCACCATAACCCTTGTCATGTGCACATGTATTTCACTCTTTCATTGCTTTTGAGAGTTGTGCTTTGAGCCTTGCTTGCGAGTTAACAAATGAGCATGTTTTTCTTGCCTTCTATGCTTCGAACTCAGCATGTTTTAGCCACTGTTTTGGCAAGTTTTAGCTCTGTCTAGAGTTGGTTTGGTCAATTGAGCTTGATATTGCATGCCTATAGTGTAGTGCTCTTCACTAGTTTTGATGTTTTTGGCTTTTAACATGTTGTGCATGTGTTGCTTGCATGTTGTCGCACTATTTTTCATGCCATTTCAACACTGAAAAATCAGCAACCTCTCATCATTCTTCACTTTTTTAATTTGTTTTGAAAGTGGCCTTGAGCCCATTGTCAGCTTGAGTGTGGAATTGAGGCTCTCATGCCTAATGGTTTTAACTCTCTCTTGAGGGTTCCTTCTAACCAACAGCATAAGACCTCTTTCATGCTCAAGGCACTTGTGGCTTAGACCATCTTTCCAATTAGAGGACTTTCACATTGGACTTAATCGATTAAAGAATGGTTTGGTAACTTAAAATGTGTAAATAAGAATTGAATCAAGTAAAACACGCCAAGATAAGCATTGTTGTTTGCATTGCATTGTGTTCAATCGGACGTTATATTGAACACAAGGTAGATTGGTCCATTTCATACTCAAAGTGATGAAAATGAGCCAATCTTCCTTTGTCTCCATTGCCCTTGATCATGCATGATAGGGTAGTGGTCCTAGAGTCTTGTTTTGTGCATTTATTGAATGTGTATAAGTTGGATCTTTGGCCATCATGCATTCAAAATGCTTGATTGGTGGTCTTGGGTTCAATAGTGCAACTCCTCTAATGTTTTGAGGTGATAAGGAGGGGTATAGTACAGACATACCCTTGGGAGACCCTCCATTTTCCTCTGGTTTGAACTCTGTTGCAGAATGGTGATGCAGCACACCAGTGGCCGGTAGTGCCTCACAGATGGGCGGCACTGCTTCATCCTTGGCTGGCAGTGCACATCTTTGGCCGGCAGATGGCCGGCAGGCCACTGGCGCATTCCTCAGTATTGGTTTGGTAAAGTGGATCAGAAAGTTCTTGAAGACACCCTGCAAACAGAGCCTCTCAAGAGCAAACCAGAAGGCTTTTCAGGGCGAGAAACTGAATGCATGCATGTTCAACTTCCTAGAGCAGAGCTGAGGCAGCATTGTTTAAAGCTTTACTTGTTAGTTAGCATGAATTTGTAATTTAATTAATTAGTTTCCTAATTGATTAAGTGTTGTAATAATTAAGTAGCTTAGTTTAGCTATTTCTTTATTGTTTTGTAATAATTAGTAAGTAGTTTACTAGTTATTCAATTTGGTTGTGTAATAACTAGTCTAATTAAATTAATTAGATTAGCTTAGCTTATTTATTCGGAGCCTCCTTCGCGAGGGCAGAATGTTGTAATAAGCGTGCGTGTGTGTGTGCATGTCTTCCAACCCCATGTCTTTCTCCCTTTTACTTTACCGCTTACGATGGTTAGTTTAGGGCTTGTTTTGATTAGCATACATTATGCTTGCATGTTTGCATCATTCATTTGTCTTGCATGCACCGGGCTCGGCGCATCATTCAAACGGCATTGTATTTAAATACCTATTTGAATACGTGTATCAATTGTTCCATTCATATGCCATTTTAGATAGCCGAGCCTATTTAGTTGCATTATTGCATGTGTTGCATTAGACATCTTGTATAGTTAGGATCATGCATATTTCTAACTAGCTTTTGTTTTGGCTTGGAGTACACTGTAAGTGTTACGCTGTAGCATACTTGCATGAGTGTGAGTGTTGCCATGTTTTAGCATGCTTGCCATAAGGCTATTTTCTTAAGTGATTAACTGCTTGAATGCCTGTGGGTGAAGGCTTTGTTGCTTGAATTGGGACAATTAGACAATTGTGAGTTTTAAGCCCACTTTGCGAAGTGGCAAATCATCATGTTTTAAGTCCACTTGAGAGTGGCAAATCCGCGCTTTAGCCTGCTTGCGAGTGGCACTTTCAAACCATTTTCGAAAACAAACATGAGTTGTTTTGTTCCAATTCTTGTGATTGAGTCTATACTTGTATGTGTGCGCCACATAGTAAAGTTAGCTAATAATCAGAATAAGAACACATGTGTTTATAAAACAACATATCATGCTTAGTAGAGGTCGATCCTTTGATCGGGCAAGCGGGGGTGCTCATTTCAGGACCTTCCCCTCTCGTACCCATGTTCCCGAGCCGAGGCAACTTTGGTGATGACGGACACGTGGCCTTTGGCACGAGTCAGGGTTTCCTAAATTTCCCAAAAATAAAATATTTAGGTGACGACTCTATAATCTGGCAAAGCAGTCCATGTTTGGCCTTTTTTTATTCAAAATCGATTTTCTAAAACGATTTACCGGATTTGGACTCTTTGGTGATTTATCAGTTTTACATTACACTTTATGAGATTAGATTCAGAACCGTGACAGGAGTCCGAACTGTAGTAGGAGGACCAATTTGCGCCTCTCCGAAAAGGGGGTGCGCGAAGAAAGTCGGGTCTACAAACGCCTCTCTCTCTCTCTCTCTCTCTCTCTCTCTCTTATCTTCCATCTTCCAGATCTATTGTTCTTCTTTCTTACATTTATATATTACACACACACATATATATACAAGCACATACATGTGAGTGTTTGTTTTGGATCAAGTGTGAGGGATTCTTTATTTATTGTCATTATATATTATATATTTATTAAATTCGTAGTTTAGGTTACAGAGGAGAATACGAACACTACAAGAATTTTTACTTTTGGTGACTCAATTTTTAGTCGCCGAAGGGTTTCAACAACTAAATTATTTGGTCGCAGCATTAATTATGGAAATATTGTCGGTAAAGGTAATTGGCAACTAAAATTATTTTAGTCGCCAAATGTATTCAATTGCTGACTAAATTTTTAGTCGCCAAAAGGTTGGACATAAAATTAAATTAGTACATTTTCGGTGACCAATTTTTTTGTCACCAAAAGCTTCAGTTATTGTTAACGACTAAACATTTAGTCAGGAAAAAACAATTTAGCTACTAAATATATTAGTCGCCTAAAGTAAATACTTGTGGTTTGGCTGCTAACATTTTAGTCACCTAAAGTCAAATTTTTTCGGCTACTAAAGGTTTAGTCGCCTAAAGTCCCACATTTTTGGCTACTAAAATTTTAGTCGGCAAATAGTTATTGTTTTGGCTACTAAACATTTGGTCGCCTAAAGTCCCATATTTTTTGCTACTAAATTTTTAGTCGGCAAAAGTGTTTTTATTCTTCAGCTTTTGCTTTTAGCTACGAAATATTTTAGTCGCCAAATGTTTGATTTTCTTTTGGCTACAAAACTTTTAGTCGCCAAATCTTTGCTTTTCTTTTGGCTAAAAAACTTTTAGTCGCCAAATGTTTGATTTTTTTTTTTTTTTTTTTTTTTTTGCTGCAAAACTTTCAGTCGCCCAAACTACTTTCCCAATTTCTTTTTAGCTACTAATTGTTTAGTCGCAAAAACATGATTTTATGTTTTATCGCAAAATTATAATTTCTCCACAACCTGTCTATATTCCATGCAACCTGTAATACCTATATAAACAAAATGATACATATACTATCAATCATTCCATAATCTGCATCTGTATACAAAAAATAAATAACTTTAAATGTCAAAGTCCATTTAAACCAACTATTGTCCAAACTAAAATAATAATTCCATAAAAAATATAGAATCATACAAAAAATAAAACCCTCTGCATACAAAAAATACATTTACTACCATACGAAATGACCATTTGGCATGGTACAAACTACCATCATAATCTGTACCACGACAAAAGGTGATGTATGTAACCATGACAAAAGTTTTTCTATAGACCATGACAAAAGGTCATATATGTATGCCGACAAATGGTCATATATGTACCACGGCAAAAGGTGATCTATGTACCACGCCAGTCATTATTTGTTGGTTGCCAAAAGTTTTCTGTATCAGTAATAGTGAACTACAAAAAAGCTGAGGACGACAAAAGTATTATATTAGTTCTATACAAAAGTGAAATTTCTTCTCCATACACCAAAATGGATTATCCACAAGTCCACGCAACAATGCCATCTACAAAAAAAGAAAAGAAAAGAAAAAACATTAGAATTGGTTACAAAATATCAATTTAGTTAGCCATAGGGAACATGTTCTAACTTTAAGGTAAAACAATCTAGAAATGTCTTCTTGGAAATAAAAGCATATATATATAAATATATGTATCATGCAATATTTTTTCCAACCAACCAACTACACAAACAATCTAATATGTAATTGCTTCGTCTTAAAAATATACAAAGGCAATTATTAGAATATGTGGATGTTATTTTCATAAAGTTGTCGCTCTTTAAACTAAGTGTTACACGTTTTTCAACTAAGTGTAAGGCATTTTCGGCTCAAACTCCAAACCTACGAGTCCTAATTACATTCCGTCTATTGTCACAGGTTGTAATTGTCATAGGGAAGCTGTCTGTGAGAGCCACACGGTGGTTTAGGGGCTGTTTTGAATTTTTGCCCTCGGAACGCCCTTTTTCGACTAAGTTTAAGGTGTATTCGACTATAACTCTCAACCTACGGGTCCGAATTACATTCCGTCGATTGTCAAAAGTCCTATTTGTCAAGGGGAAGCTATCTGTGAGAGCCACACGATGGTTTGGGGGTTGTTTTGAATTTTTGCCCCGGAACGCCCTTTTTCGACTAAGTTTAAGGTGTATTCGACTCTAACTCCCAACCTACGGGTCTGAATTACATTATGTCTATTGTCATAGGTCGTAATTGTCATGGGGAAGCTATCCATGAGAGCCATATGGTGGTTCAGGGGCTGTTTTGAATTTTCGTCCTTGGAACGCCTTTTTTCCGACTAAGTTTAAGGCGTTTTTGGCTCAAACTCCAAGCCTACAGGTCCTAATTACATTCCTTCTATTGTCACAGGTCGTAACTGTCATGGAGAAGCTGTCCGTAAGAGCCACTGGGTGGTTCGCAGGCTGTTTTGAATTTTCGCTCCCGGAACACCCTTTTTTGACTTAGTTTAAGGCGTTTTCGGCTCAAACTCCAAGCCTACGGGTCCTAATTACATTCCGTCTATTGTCACAGGTCATAATTGTCATAGGGAAGCTGTCTGTGAGAGCCACACAGTGGTTTGGGGGCTGTTTTGAATTTTCACCCCCGGAACGCCCTTTTTCGACTAAGTTTAAGGTGTATTCAGCTCTAACTCCCAACCTACGGGTCCGAATTACATTCCGTCAGTTGTCACAAGTCCTATTTATCCAGGGGAAGGTGTCCGTGAGAGCCACACGGTGGTTTGGGGGCTGTTTTGAATTTTTGGCTCTAGAACGCCCTTTTTCGACTAAGTTTAAGGCATTTTCGGCTCAAACTCCCAACCTACGAGTTTGAATTACATTCCGTTAGTTGTCACAAGTCCTATTTGTCATGGGGAAGCTGTCAGTGAGAGCCAAACGTGGTTCGGGGGCTGTTTTGAATTTTCGCCCCTGGAATGCCCTTTTTCGACTATGTTTAAGGTGTATTCGGCTCTACCTCCCAACCTACGGGTCCAAATTACATTCCGCCTGTTGTCACAGGTCGTAATTTTCATTGGGAAGCTGTCTGTGAGAGCCACATGGTGGTTCAGGGGCTGTTTTGAATTTTTGGCCCCGGAACCCCCTTTTTCGACTAAGTTTATGGTGTTTTCGGTTATGGTGACAATTTAAGGAATCTTCTACCCTTGTTGAAACTTCAACCTCCTCTTCAACAAATCAATGCGAAATTGCTATCGTGTGAATGTAGTTCTATTCTGAGATAAATCTTTGACTTCTTGCTTACGGTATTTAGATTCTTTTTTGATTTTTTATTTGTATATCATATTTGAAGTTTATAAGAAGAATGATCATAGGTAATATGCTTGATATAAGTTATTTCCAGAGTGATTGAAATGCTCCCCAACTACCTTTTGTGTCGAAAAAAATTAATATTAAATTTTAAATTTTATCAGCAAATTTTCTTAGGGTTTATAATTTTTTTATTTGAACTTGAATGTAATTTTTTTAGTACATTCAAGAAATTTTCTTTCTAGGTGAAGAAAAATCATTTGCTTAAGTTCAATAAATTGATCTTTTGGGGCCGAAACACACCTATAAAACTACCCAGAAGAAGAATAAACATTGTAGTCCTCAGTCACTCAACCCTCAAGATGCAACAAAAAAGTACAATGGTCTTACCTACGCTATGAGCCTGTGTTTCTTCCACAATTGTTTGTGTGTCATCCGGCAGTTGTGTCTCATCGGATAAAGTCAGTGGGGGTGGCAATGACATGTGCAGATGTTCCTGAGGGTGATGTTATGGGGTCAGTTGCTATTTTCTTACGCCGCCCTATCTTCGTCTCAGGAACCATGCTAGTAGCTGCAATATAGTTGCAAACATGATATATTAAGTAAAAACATCACATGCATCATTGATATTATGACCAATATGGATTATTTACATAAGCTAAAGTATTCACAAAATTACAACAAGGCAACAATAGGAAAATAATTGATAATGATTGTCAAAGAAAGGCGTTGTACATAAACCAATGTTAAGCATAAATGTCAAATAAGGAGGTTTATTAATTTAAGAGGTTCAACATTGTGAAAAATTTTACAATATAGCTCAGCATGATGACATGAAGAACAACATAAACAACAGAACTAAAGTCTCATCGAATTACATAACACATAAAGAAAAACAATCTCCTTCATCATTTTCCCCATTACATCAACAAAAGGACAAATACGGTTTAGGTATACTGCTAGCATCATTGGAACTCCTCCTTACTTGAATCAGCTCACTTTTACTAGAAGCAAACTTACTTTTGTTATAGAAGCAAACTTACAAAAGTGTGATGTTTGCCAGGGTTTGGTCTCATAAGCAAAAGACATTTAATACTTCCTCATATACGAGCAATAGTGGAGAGTGAAGCAGACTAAAACACAAAATACAAAGTGGTGAAGAAGAAAAAGAGGAAAGATGGTATGCAAGTTTCTTTAACAAATATAAACGAAGAAAGGGCACAAGGTCCTCCATCTCTTCTATATCTATTGTTTTTGAAATCCTCAAATCTTGTGAAATGGGAGTTTTAGTTTATAGCAAATTCACTTCTAATGAAGAGTTGCCATGCCAAAAGAATGTTCTAAATTATTCTCAAAATATAATAGAGGGAGCCTGTCTACAAGTGAGATGGTGGAAAATGTTGCTACCACTAATAATGGGGGGGGGGGTTACTGAGGAGGGAAATAGAAGAAATCTGAAAGAGACATTTGAAAACCTGAAAAAGCCTAAAGGATGAATCCTTCTTTTGTCAACTAACCGCTGAAGTTGTAAGAGATTTTAATTTCTTCACGAAAAAAAGGTGCCAAATAAAGTATGAAAAAAATTTAACCGAAACCCATAGTCAATGAATTGATCTCCAAATTACACTCATATGTCAAAGTCCATTCTACATCACCAAAGCCAAATATGGAAAAGAAACTAACGAAATAGCATTCCCAATGCTTTATCATTCCAATTTTTTTGTTTGTTTGTTTGTTTGTTTTTTGTAGTCAACCAAGCAAAAATAACAATGTGATTGTTAAGAGTGTAATATGAAGTTTGGTTGTGGAGGTGATGGACTACGAATTTGGGGGCAACATCACATAAGTTAATAGTTATTTGCCATCACCAAACCCATAAAGAGCATAAAGAGATAATAAATATTATTAAAACAAAATAATGCCCACTTTATAAAAAATTTCAGGATACAAGCTTGGTACCTTATGTAGTGTAGGTTGAATGATCCAGCTGCTGTTGAGTGACAATAATTGTAGTGATTGATTCACCTGCATATGTAGACAGAGCATTATATATACACAGACATTAAATTAGGGCCACATACATTATATATTAAACATCATCTGTATATATCATCTGCATATATACACACAAAGCATTATATATACACACACATTCACCCGCATATATTACACATCATCTTTGAAATTTTTCACAAATTACAGCCACATACATTAAATTTTGAATAAACCCTAAAGCAACAATGTGAGAAAATGGGGAAACAGAGCAAGAGAGAGAGAGAGAGAGAGAGAGAGAGAGAGAGACCCCTGCAATACGTGTACAAAGCATTACACACACATACACACATATATTAAACATCATCTTTGAAATTTTTAATAAATTATAGGCACATACATTCAAATTTGAATAAACCCTAGACCAACAATGTCAGAAGAGAGGAGAGCAGAGTAAAGGAAAGAGAGAAAGACAAAGAGAGAGACAGAGAGAGACTATGTGAGAGAGCTTGAGTGACAGAGAGAAAGACGGACAGACAGACTGTGAGCGAAAACGAGAGCGTGAGAGAGAGAGAGAGAGAGAGAGAGAGAGAGAAAGAGAGAGAGAACCTACGATGTGCGGCTATGATGGTGGTGATTTGTGTCGGTGGCAGTGGCCATCGTAATGTCCTCCGTATGGTAGGCTACGGTGAGGGGATGCTTTTTCTGAGGTTTGGTGAAGGACAGTGTGTGTGTAATACAAAGTGTAAAGTTGTGTTGTATAATGGAGAGAGGGGAGTGCGCAGAAATAAAGGAATTGTCGTGTTGAAAATTCAACCTTTAGCGACTAATTTCTCTATTTGTCAGCAAAGGAATATATATGCTGATTAAATCCTTTTGTAGCCAAACAGTGACTGAACAATGATGAAAATGTTAGTCGCCAAAAGTCCTATTTGGAACGGCGACCAATATCCTTTTTAGTCGCTGAAAGTGGAGTTTTTACTGACTAAATTTAAATTTAGTCGCCAATAAGTAATATTTATCGACTAAAATATTTTAGTAGCTATATCTTGAACCAACGCCGACAAAATTAATTTTTAGTTGCCAAAAAATGTACTTTCGACGACAAAAAATTGTTTAGTCGCCAAAAGTGGTTACCAAAGATGCGATTTGTTGTAGTGGAAAGTGATTTGAGAATACTTTGTTCCTGGATTTCTCCAGATCTGCTCTTCTTCTTTCTTTTTTTTTTTCTTTTTTTTTTGGAGTTCTTGATTGTTCTTGTTGATTGCACAAAAATGGTGGATTTTTTTATTGTTGATTATTTGTTATTGTTGTTGATGATGATTATGATGATCATCATCTGACAATGGAACAAACCTTCTGATGGTTCCATCTACCCGGTTCATATGGCCATTTAGGAGTATACAATGATGAGATGGGGATATGACTGAGCAGAGGGTCAGACAACTAAGGGATAAAATAATAATTTTTTTTTTCTTTATTTAATCTTCCTTTGATTTGGTCTGTTTTGAAATATCTTTTTGAGAATACTTCAAGATTAGATGCAATTAGGAAGCTAGATTTGGATTTGTTTATGAACTTTGAAATATTGTGATTTATTGCATATGTACTAAAAAATTTCACTAGGTCATTTTGTATGTTTTTGGTTTCATTCATAAGGTGATATTGTGATAATGGATCAGTTGAGTTATTTTTCTTGTTTATTGGTTGCCAAAATAGTTAGCTTTGCAACACTCTAGGAAACTTGGTTCAGGGTATAAATTAAAGGTGATGACTTGGTAGCTCCATTTTTGCAGCTGATGTAGAAAATAGGAAACTAGAATCTAATGTGAACCCTATTTCAAATAACAAAATTGGATGTCGTATGTACCAGGTATATAACAAATCATTGTTATTATGGTATTTTGTTGGCAGTATAGGATCTCTGAGTCTATTTTGCAATTGATGAAAAAAAAAAAATTGGACAGATTTTTTCAATTTTGAAAGAATTTGTAGTGGATCTGTTCAATTTTGAACATATAGATTTCAACAGATAAAGAACATTAGAACATGTTTTAAACAGATAGAGAGAGAAACCCCCAGATTTTGAATAGATAGGGTAAAAAAAATTAAACAGATAAGAAAAAAATTGAACAGATAGGGAAAAATTTTGAACAGGTAGGAAATAAAAGTCAAAAGATAAATTAAACTGCAAAATTGAAAACAAAATGTTTTTCAAAACAAACAAAAGGACTTTGCACCAAACTATTTCATAAATGGTGGACCTCTCACTAACAAAAAAATTTCTATTGGACATATTGCCTTATACACTCTTTAAATTGTATTTATCACTAATTTTCTATTAATTTTCTTATTTTTGTCTAGTTTTAAAACTGATGATAATAAAATTGGAAAAACTGACTTAGTTTTAAAACTGGAAAATTTTGAGAAATTTCTCAAAAATTGATAATATTTTCAGTTTTACTGGATAGTTTTGCAAATAGAGAAATTGTTAATTTCGTATAACTAAAAAAATAATATTTTATTTTTATAAAATTTTGTATTCAATATTAGTCTTGTTTGATAAATCTCATTGTGAAGACTTCAAATATATAATTTTTATTAAAAATAAATATGTATAATAAAAATAATGAAATTTTTAAGTTTTAAAATAACAAAATAAAAGTAAAATGTCACATCAATAATACCTACTTAAATAAAAGAAATTATCTAATATTTTGAGACATGGTTAGGCAGTTATCTAATAACTACCCTTACCTATCTTAGGTTGCCTGTTAGATTTTCTAACTGTCAGAATTTTGTGCTGCTCTCTACCAAGAGTGAGTGTAAAAAAAAAAGAAAAAAGGAAAAAAAAGAGAGCAAGTTTTGCTACCCATCTTGTTGAATTGTGAATATGAGTTGTAATATTTTGTTGTCTTGCTAATCTAATACTCGGAATGTACAAGATTGCCAATGCAATGCAATGTCTGGATTTTTTATAGACTATTTTACTTTTATTTGATGAAGCTTTGAGATAAATACTATTGAGTTATATAACTTCTGTACTATTTTACATAAAAAAATCAAAAAAAAAAAAAAAATCAACTTTTTACTATCTTTCTAAAACACCACTTACTTGTGATTACCGTTTAGTATGCCATTTGGAATTGTGTAAATGATAAGCATCATGAAAACAATTTTTGATGATATGGAACCTCCTACATGGGTACTTCAAAATTCGAGGAACGTGCAAATATGCAAGCAAGCTATTTTTGCTTGACTATATTGCACTTTTCTATTCTCTATAGCCTGTAGCACTAGCTGCTTAAATTCTGTTCAAACCCTCTGAAGGGGGCTAAATGCGAAATGGGCCAAGTCTAACCTTGGGCCGGCCCAATCCGACAAAGCCCAAATCCAATTGGGTCAGATGAGTATATGGACAAACCAGTTGAGCCCAACTTCATGATCAACAGCCTGCCCATGACCTCCAGCGCTTGGGCCCAACCCGCAGCGGAAAGGCTAGCCCAGCCGAAACGCTGGTCTGGGCCAAGCTGCGGAACGGAATTTGTGGACCGAACAGATAATAGCCCAGCCCATCTTCATGAACAAGCCTAGACAAGGCCGAGCCGAGGCACGTCGAAACCGAACTGAGGTACATGAGTACCGAGCCGGAGAATCCTCACAAGGAAACGTAGGATCTATGAGTGCAAACATGTGCAGGTTGCCACCTCAGCTGGTCCCCCACACCTAGAATCACGGAAGTTGTTGAGCCAAAGGAATGTGGTTAGTTATCAGCATGCTTACAATGAGAATATACAATCAATGACAACTACCAAGTGGTCCCACGCCTAGAGCAATGCTGGAACGACACCTGGCAGCATCTATACTCCATGAACTCACCTTGAGAAGCAAGTAAGGAACATTATATATACAACATGAACTTCACATTGAAGGTAACTGAACAACTCCACTCAACACCACATTTACATACAAATTCGACTCTATACTCCTTGACCGATCACTGATTCCCACGCCGGAGGGGTTATCCGGCCAACCCCGGCCGGGCAGCTCTAACGGTGCTTCCTGTGGCAGGAACCTCAGTCCCTGGATAGTCCAACCGAGCGCGGAGCCCCGATCCACTTTCATCTAGTGCGGAATCCAGTACGCACAATTGGTGCGGTGAGCGTGGATCATTTTCATCTCTGAGCTCTGCATTCAGTTCCGGCAATGGGGATTGAGGACGTTCCGCCTTCATCGCACACCCCGCAGACGGAGAGGACGAAGGACAAAGGTTTAGCACTCCTGACAGTTCTGGAGGAGCAAACTGGAAACAATAATCGGACCCCCGAATCTGTCGAGCATCGACTGCCATTCGCCGGAGGTTCTTCTCATCACTTCCTTCTGGAAAAGGATTATAGAGATCGAATTATAGATTCCATGGGAATGGAGATACAGGAATTGAAAGCTCAACTTAAGAAGGTGTTGGGTGATCCGACGGAGAAGAGGACAGAAGCAGAGCCCACTCGTTTGCAACGAAGGAGCTCATCTAGAGAATTACCAGTGAAAAAATTCCCCAGGAATGACTCCGAACAACGAAGCCAACCAATCCCAACACTGAGCGAAGCAGCGAGTAGCCACACCCGTGGATCACGCCGGAAGAGGGCCAAGAGGCAGAAGACGGGTAGTCAACAAACCGAATACCCTCCCCAGGACCTTCGCACTTGGTTGATTGGCAATAGACAGAACGAGCAACATCGAGACCATTTGGACCGTACTGTTCACCAGAGAGAACATAAAGCATTGGACAGACTTGTCTCTTCGCCATTCTCTCCAGAGATTGAGGCCATGAGGCCTCCGAAGAAGTTTACTCCACCAAAGTTCACTTCCTACGATGGGAAGTCGGACCCTCTGACGCACATCAGTCATTTCAGACAGATGATGTCCCTCTAGAGCCGAGATGAGGCACTGATGTACAAAGTCTTCCCATCCAGCTTGGGAGAAACCGGACTTCGATGGTTCGATCGACTCCCCGCGGGATCAATTCATGGCTGGAAGCAGCTCTCCGAAGAGTTCCTGGCCAGGTTTGTCTCCAACACTAAGATCCTGAAGGAACCAGATACCCTGTTCGGCCTCAGGAAGGAGCAAGAGGAAACGCTGCGCAGATATGCTAGGAGATATTGGGAAGAGTATAACGATTTGGAAGAAAATGTGTGCAGTGAGCAAATGGTCGTCATGTCCTTCAAACATGGTCTACGCCCGGAAAGTAAATTGAGACAATCACTTACCAAGCGTCCGGCCACAGCTTTAAAAGACCTGCGCACCAGGATTGAGCAGTATGCTCGACTAGAGGATGATCAAATCCCCATCGAGGTAGTATCAGCAGAACAAGCAGCCCGGCAGAAGAAGAAAACAGATCGAGGAGAGCACCGGGGGATTGCAGTGAATGAGGTGGATAAGTCCAAATCCCATGAAGCCGTTGTAACCGTGTTCAAGGAGCCAATCTACCGAATCCTGGAGAAGATCAAGAGAGAACCCTTCTTTGTTTGGCCGCCGAAGATGTTGGGAGATCCAGCTCGGCGCAATCAAAAGCTCAGGTGCACCTACCACCAAGACAGGGGACACATGACACAGAACTGCAGGGCACTAAAGCAACACTTGGAGGACCTGGTGGCAGCAGGGCACTTAAGGGAATACATTGATCAAGGCAAGGAGGTGGCCGAGCTGGGGAACCCACTTCCAGAAGCAAACATTGAGCATCCGCCCCGACTGATAATAAATGTGATCCATGGGACGGCGGCCCAGGAATCTGAAGAGGCACTGAAAGAAGAGATCGCTAAGGCTGCCCAAATTCAGCGAATCATGTCAGTAGAGCCGGCATCGAAAAAGGTACGTACCGTACCGAAATCCCTCCTGTGTACTGTTTCATTTACTAGCAAAGATTTAGAAGGCATACAACATCCACATACTGACGCATTGATCATAACTGTTGGGATTGGGAAACGCTTTGATGTAAAACGAGTCCTAGTAGATCAGGGCAGTGCAGCAGACATATTGTATTATGATTTGTTCAGAAAGCTTGGCCTCTCCGAGCAGCATCTCACCCCAGCGACAGCCCCGTTGGCCGGTTTCAACTCACAGCCGGAGTGGCCGCTCGGCCGAATAGTATTGCCAGTCGTAGCGGGAACCAAAACCCTCCAGATAGAGTTCTTGGTTATTAATACACCATCCCCTTATAACGCCATACTTGGTCGCCCGTGGATTCATCGAATGGAAGCAGTCCCCTCAACCTATCACCAGCTCATCCGTTTTCCTACGGAACACGGAGTAGAGCAGATTTTGGGGGACCAAGTTGCGTCCAAACATTGCTTCATGGCAGCGTTAAAGGCAAAGCAACTCTGCAACCGGGTACAGACCGTAGAAATGGCCGGACAACCAGTCTTGGAAGATGTGGGAGGAACTCCCGAGGAAAAGATGGTGGAGGATTTAGAGAAAGTTTTGTTAGAAGAAGACGACCCGGAGAAGTACTTCCTTATCGGTACCTCGCTAGGCGCTGATGAGAAACTTCAGCTGCTGGAACTGCTGAGGGAAAACAGGGAGGTATTCGCGTGGTCAGCATATGATACTCCAGGGTTGGACCCAGAATTTGCTTGTCACAAGCTCAATATCAATCCTACAGCTCGGCCCATAGTACAGAAAAGTCGGAGATCCTCAATTGAGCACACTGAAGCAGTCATTGCCGAAGTCGAAAAACTCCTGGCCTCGGGAGCAATCAGAGAAGTACAGTACCCGCAGTGGTTGTCCAACACAGTTGTAGTCAAGAAAAAGAACGGGAAATGGAGAGTTTGTGTTGATTTCACTTGTTTGAACAAAGCCTGCCCTAAAGATAGTTTTCCACTGCCCCGTATTGATCAACTAGTAGACTCAACAGCAGGGCATGAGCGCATGAGTTTTCTGGACGCCTATAGCGGTTATCATCAAATACCATTGTTCGGACCGGATCAAGAAAAGACAGCGTTCATCACTCCGAGAGGGACTTACTGCTATAGGGTAATGCCGTTCGGCCTCAAGAACGCTGGAGCAACCTACCAGCGAATGATCACTCGGATGTTCAAAGATCAGCTGGGGAAAACCATGGAAGCCTATATAGACGATATGGTAGTAAAAAGCAAGTTCGCTACAAACCACCTCACAGACTTGAGAGAAGTATTTAGCATCCTGAAAACCCACCAGCTTCGCCTCAACGCCTCGGAATGCGCCTTCGGGGTGGGAACAGGGAAGTTCTTGGGATACATGGTCACTCATAGAGGAATTGAAGTGAATCCGGATCAGATTAGGGCTATACAGAACCTCGAAGTGCCAACAAAGTCTAAGGAACTGCAGAAACTAGCCGGAATGGCAGCCGCACTGAACCGGTTTATCAGCAAATCCTCGGATCGGATGAAACCCTTCTTCCAGCTCTTGAGGAACAAGGCAGCATTTGAATGGAATAGCGAATGTACTGAAGCACTGCAGAATCTCAAAAGATACCTCAGTACACCCCCTCTATTATCCGCTCCAGAACCGGGAGAGGAGCTGTATCTCTATCTAGCAGTGTCAGATCATGCCGTGAGCGCAGTGTTGATGCGGGAAATTGATAAGGAGCAAAGACCAGTGTATTACGTTAGCAAAACTTTACTAGATGCCGAGACACGGTATCTACCACTGGAGAAGTTGGCCTACGCGCTGCTCATTGCCTCGAGAAAGTTGCAACATTACTTCCAGGGGCACACCATTAATGTCCTCACTGAATTCCCCCTCAGGTCTGTATTCAGCCGAGCCGATTTCTCTGGCCGAACAGCAAAGTGGGCAGTAGAGCTTGGTGAGTTTGACATTCGGTATCAACCCAGGACAGCAATCAAGGCCCAGGTCTTGGCGGATTTTGTCGCAGAATTTACTCTCGCCCAGAGTACCGAACCGGGGAATCTGAGCTCGGCACAGGTGCCATGCACCGCCGAACAAAGGAGACCTAGCGCTTCGGAAGCATGGAAACTCTTTATTGGAAACATCTGGCAACTCTACGTCGATGGCTCGTCTAATAACCGAGGCTCGGGGGCAGGAGTAGTTCTTATTTCTCCAGAAGGATTTATCTGGGAACAGGCTCTCAGGCTCGGCTGGAAAGCTTCGAACAACGAGGCCGAGTACGAAGCGTTATTAGCCGGCTTGCGGAGCGCTGAACACTTCAGCACAGAACAGCTTCTTGTTTTCAGCGATTCACAACTAGTAGTAAACCAGCTTTCCGGGTTCTATGAAACTCGGGATGAAAGGATGACTATGTACGCAGGCAAGGCCAGAGACCTACTCAGAAAATTTCAATCCATACGAGTGGAGTGAATTAGTCGGGACAAAAACAGCCACGCAGATGCTCTGGCATGCCTAGGCTCATCAGTGGACACCAAGGATGCCAGAAGAGTTTGGGTTGAGTTCATACCAGAACCAAGTATTGCATCTCCGGTCCTCTGCAACAACTTAGAGCCGAGCTGGATGGATCCAATATTGGTCTTTTTGAAATCTGGTAAACTCCCCGAAGACAGAAAGGAAGCCAACAAGATCAGGCATAAATCAGCTCGATTCTGGATCTCACCGTCTGGGAAGCTTTACAGACGTTCCTACCTTGGCCCCTACCTCTTATGTGTGCATCCAAATCTCGTTGAGAATGTTCTCTACGAAATTCACGATGGGATGGAGGGAGGTCACTGGCGCACCGAGCCCTAACTCACGGGTACTGGTGGCCACGAATGCAGCAAGATGCACAACAGTACGTGCAAAGGTGCGACAAATGTCAGAGATTTGCTCCACTCATTCATCAGCCAGCCAAAACTCTCACTCCACTCACCAGCCCATGGCCCTTTACGCAGTGGGGTCTGGATATTGTTGGACCATTGGCGCGAGGCACTGGGAATAGGAGATTCTTCATTGCTGCAACCGACTATTTCACCAAGTGGGTTGAAGTTGAGGCACTGGCAAACATCAAGGAGGTAGACACAAAGCGGTTTGTTTTGAGGAATGTGGTAGTGCGTTTCGGCATTCCGCGGGTACTAATCGCGGACAACGAAACTCAGTTTGATGGTAAGATCTTCAGGAAATTTTGTGCCGACCTCAGAATCGAGTATAGGAACTCTTCTCCAAGGTACCCGCAGAGCAACGGTCAGGCAAAAGCGTCGAACAAAACTATCATCAACGGAGTGAAGAAGCGGCTTGAGCATGCCAAAGGCAAATGGGTTGAGGAGTTACCACACGTATTATGGGCCTACCGAACTACAGCACAGCGCCCCACAGGAGAAACACCTTACTTTTTAACCTATGGAATGAAGGCCATCATCCAACTTGAAGTAGGTCTCCCAACCCTTCGGTCTGAATTATTTGAAAGCTCCAGTAACGAGGAAGCCATCGCGCAAGCACTGGATATGGCAGAGGGCCGAAGAGAGGCAGCACTGATCAGACTCGAAGCATATCAGCAACAGCTCGTCAGAAGTTTCAACCAAAAATTTTTCCCAAGGCAATTTATACCAGGAGAATTGGTTTTGAGGAAAGTCATGGACCATAAACGGGTGCCTGGTGAGGGCAAACTTGGGGCAAACTGGGAGGGCCCCTACAAAATCACAGCCGTAATTGGAAATGGAGCTTACTACTTAGAGGATCTGAACGGCAAAGTAATACCTCGGCCCTGGAACGTAGCAAACCTCAAAAAATACTACCAATAGATTCACTCCCCAACTTCCTTATCAGGATGTAAAGGCACTTATTTATTGACAAATACAAATGTTTTCCCACTCCTCTTAGATTTATTCAATTCTTGTAATTAGTTTTGATGATTATAAAACAGAATTAGCTTTGGTGCTTACCAAACGGACTCAGCTTTGGTCTTAACCAAACGGAATTAGCTTTGGTCTTTACCAAACGGAATTAGCTTTGGTCTATACCAAACGGAACTAGCTTTGGTTTTTACCAAACGGAATTAGCTTTGATGTTTATCAAACGGAATTAACTTTGGTTTTTAACCCAAATGGCCCAGTTTCAGAACGACTGAACGGAATTTAAATTCAGTTAGCACTCAAACATGCTAAGTGGTATAGCTTGGTGGAAAATGTTTGGCAACTGGATTGGAATTTAGCCAAGTGGAATTGCTTGGTGGAAACCGCAGTAATGTATCTTAAGTAAACATCTCTATTTAGCCAAGTGGCATCGCTTGGTGGAAACTGCACTGACATCTCCTAAGCACACATCTGTGCACCTACAGAACTTCTTAAGTATCAGCACAACAACACTTCAGTATTAACTCAACAACCAGAGTTGGAACAAACTCAACCGAGCTACACCAAAGGCAAACTTCTAGCATTAGCCTTACTCAGCTCCAGCTGGGGGCAAACAACCGTTTTTAAAACCTACCTGGACCTGAGTAAGACATCTCTCCTCATATTTCTCTCATTCACACTTGTACTATCAAAGTTGAAACAGACTCAAGCAATCATAGACAAGGGATAACTCTTCAGTATCAATCTTACTTAGCTCCAGGTGGGGGCAAACGATTGTTTTCTTTCAAAACCAACCTGGACCTAAGTAAGACCCACTAATGAACTCAAATCACAACCATACCACATATCCGTTAGCCGCGCCGATCACTGTTCGGTCCCGAGGTCCCAACAGTGCTCGGCCGGGGGCAAATAAGTGCAATGCAACACAGAGCATCAGTTTGGCCCCGAGGTCCCAACAGAGCTCGGCCGGGGGCAAGCAGTACAGTATCAGACAGAACATCCATTAAAAGGCAATACAGAACCAGACCGAGCATCTATTCGGCCCCAAAGTCCTAACAGTGCTCGGTCGGGGGCAAGCAGTATAGGAAATGTTCAAACATAGAAGCTAAACAACATCAAATTACAGAATTCAAAAAGAAAATCATATCATCCAAGCAAAGGGCACAGAAGGCCTCATAACCAGCAGTGAAACAAAAAAAAAAGGGGAAAGGAAAAAATTGTCTTCATCAGAACAGAAATCATAACAGAAAAGTAAAAAGTTCAACTTTCAACTTCCATCAACAGTGGGCAATTCAGGAGCAGCATCAGCAATTTTGTCAAGGCCATCCGTGGGAGGAGCAGTAGAGGAAGCTCCAACTTCCTGAGAAGTAGGAGCCACCTTAACTGCATCCTCCATGGCTTCGGTCTCTAGGGTTTCAACCCCTTCAATGTCCATCGTTTCAGTGGCAACATTCATGCTCTGGGTCTCATTTACAGGATCATCTTTTGGGGAAACACTGTCTGGCAGAACAACAGGGATAGGAGTAGTCTTTAAACCCGAGGATCTCGAAGGAACAGGGATATCACGATGCAGAGAAGAGCCTTCAGGAACCATCGCAGCAGCTAAGGCGCTCGTCCAACCCTTCACAAAGAGTTTGTCTCACAGCACTAGAACCTCCTCCTTGTATGCCGCCCCAGCTTCATCCCAGCCCTGTTGCCAGTGCTTGGCCTCCAGCGCAGTACGCTCGGCAGCCATCACAGCAATAACGGCCTCCAGCTCGGCCACCTTCCCCTCAAGCTGGGCCTGGGTCTCAATGGCAGTCTCCTTCGATTGTTCAGCAGAAGCGACAATCTTGTTCAAACGGAAGGCTTCCCTCTCAGCAGTTCGGCGTCCTTCCTTCTCCGACTCCAAGCTTACTGTCAGTCTTTCCGCATTCATTGCAGCTTCCAGCACGGCCCTTTCCAGCTCCTCAGCACGGGTAATGGACAGGTGCATTCTCTGGATACACTGCAAAGGACGACAAGGAATTCAGAAAAAAGGAAGATAGCAATGCAACAGTGAAGTTAAGAAAAAAGAACCTACAGCAGTCAACATTTGAAGGGTCCCCTTCAGGATAGGAATGTCACGAGGCCCATTATGGCCAGCCATATCAACCGGCATCAACAGAAACTTAGTTAAACTAAAGGCAAAATCCTGTGAAGCAACAACTGAATCAGAGGTGGAGATGGGCCTGCCCTCATATGATATCGGCGGCTCCTATCTCTCAAAAGTTTCATCCTCAGCGGGATCCTGAGAAGCCTCCCCCACCACGGCTTTGCCAGTTTCCCTCCTCATCTTTTTTGCTCGGGCAGCGACCGAAGCGGAGGGCTCGGCGGTAGTTACTGGGGTCCCAGAAGCCCCAACCTCCATCTTCACCTCCATAATGCTCTTTGCTTCGGTCTTCTCCACGGGGAATTGCAAAGCGCTAGAGGCTCCGAAGGCCTCGGCCTCTAAATCCACTAGCACCCTCCTCTTCGCCACAGATCCGCTCCCTGCGAAACTGGGGGCAGGGGAGGGCGCTCCCTCAGGTGCATCTTGACCAGTGCGGCGTCTCGGAACCAGCGGGGTAAGAGACACCTCGGTCTCGGTATCAGAGTCCAGAAGGGCAGCAGCGAGTCTCGCCTTCTTCGGAATAACAGAGCGGTAACTTGACTGATAATCTAACAACTCAGGTGCAGATCTTTTCTTATACCTCAAGGCAGCCTTGATGGCTTCGGCATTCTCCCGATTCGGCCTTCGCTGGAAACGGGAAGGTTCTGTAGAAAGAAAGCAAACTATTAGAACAATATTCAGAACGAAGTAAGAAACGCAGAAGGCATTGAAAAGGGAGGCCCAGACCTGGGTAGCCGTCTTTCTGTGGCATCCTCTCAGACTGAAATTCGGTCCCAGCAGGAAACTCCCAATTTCCACCAACTTGCAGGAAATCGTCATTATGCTTATCCGAGTCAGGCAGTCCAGTGACTAAGTGGCAATCAGCGGAACGAACATGCAGGTAGTATGTACTATGGTCTTTGTTGTGAGAGAAGGTGTAACATCCCAGAATATCCCAGATATCAAGGTTCAAACCTAGTCGTCTATTAAGGGCAGATACGCCACAGACAACACGGAAAAGATTTACAGACACCTGCATTGAGGTCAACTGGACCTGATGCAGAAAACGGCGCACCAACGGGTCAAGAGGAAACCGAACCCCTCCCTCGACAATCGCAGCGACGGGAAAGGCAACGGTGTTCCTCGTGCCCATGCGTTTGGCATCCACCTTCGCCAGCGACAAGGTAACATCATGAGGAATGTTGTAATCTAGACGGAACATGGCCATGGCTTCCGAGGTATCAACTAAGGAACGGAACTTCCCCATGAGATTAAACTGGTGGGACAGAAACGGGATTCAGATATCGGAATACGAGACGCAGATGGCAAACGCACCAGACCAGATGATTAAGACAGAAAGAGAGGAGTAATCATAAGGAAACTTACAGAAATCACAGCAGTAACCACAAAGCAAGAATCAGCGGTGAAGAAGCCCAAGCGGAGCACCAGCGAGATCGGTCCAGAGGAATGGGAAGAAGCTCTCTCTCTCTCTCTCGCTCTCTCTCTTTCTCTTTCCTTGGAACTCACTAGGGGAATGTGAAGATCAAATCGAGGGGTTTGAATTGATGGCCTGAGCATTTATTGCACCAGTCGGTGCGCAGGCACACAAAGCACGATCTTCGGTATGGAATCGACGCATAATCTCTGCACGCCTATCACACGTCGCCACGTGTCACACGAAAGGACGCATGCGGGAACCGTGTGTCAGGATTGAACCGTCACCAGGGCCGAACTGGGGAGAAGCCGAAACGACGCGACGCTTGGAAGGCAGAACAATAGCTCCCCCCAAGGGAACCTTAGCGCGAGCTAGGGGCAAATGAAGGGGGCTAAATGCGAAATGGGCCAAGTCTAACCTTGGGCCGGCCCAATCCGACAAAGCCCAAATCCAATTGGGTCAGATGAGTATATGGACAAACCAGTTGAGCCCAACTTCATGATCAACAGCCTGCCCATGACCTCTAGCGCTTGGGCCCAACCCGCAGCGGAAAGGCCAGCCCAGCCGAAGCGCTGGTCTGGGCCAAGCTGCGGAACGGAATTTGTGGACCGAACAGATAATAGCCCAGCCCATCTTCATGAACAAGCCTAGACAAGGCCGAGCCGAGGCACGTCGAAACCGAACTGAGGTACATGAGTACCGAGCCGGAGAATCCTCACAAGGAAACGTGGGATCTATGAGTGCAAACATGTGCAGGTTGCCACCTTAGCTGGTCCCCCACACCTAGAATCACGGAAGTTGTTGAGCCAAAGGAATGTGGTTAGTTATCAGCATGCTTACAATGAGAATATACAATCAATGACAACTACCAAGTGGTCCCACGCCTAGAGCAATGCTGGAACGACACCTGGCAGCATCTATACTCCATGAACTCACCTTGAGAAGCAAGTAAGGAACATTATATATACAACATGAACTTCACATTGAAGGTAACTGAACAACTCCACTCAACACCACATTTACATACAAATTCGACTCTATACTCCTTGACCGATCACTGATTCCCACGCCGGAGGGGTTATCCGGCCAACCCCGGCCGGGCAGCTCTAACGGTGCTTCCTGTGGCAGGAACCTCAGTCCCTGGATAGTCCAACCGAGCGCGGAGCCCCGATCCACTTTCATCTAGTGCGGAATCCAGTACGCACACCCTCCATCTTCTATTGTGTATCCCATTTTTGAGTATTTGACCTTGACATGTGTCTTGCTTGGTGCAATTTATATTTATGGATGCTTTTATTATTATTTTATTTTATTTTGGAGTTTGCACTAAACATTTAGTATAACTTTTATTTACATTTTGGGGGCCACAAGTCCAAATTTAAAAATGTTGGGTCCCAAATTTTATTCTTTTTTATAAGAAGAACAATAATTTGAATATCTTTATTTTTTTTTTGTCTATCTGTCCACTTGTTTATTAGTGGTTACCACTAGTCATCGGCGACTTTTCCAACATGGATAAATTTTTGGCAACTTTTCAGCATGGATAATGGCGGTGGGGGCAATTGATAGTAATGTGTAAGAATAGATAAAGAAAGTGGAGATAGAAAAGAACAAGGATAAAAATGAAAAAATAAAATAAAATAAAATAAAAATTTATACTTCTCTCACCAATATATATTTGGTTAGCCATATGTTTAAAATCAAGACAAATCATTGTTTTTTGAGTTAATTATTTACAAATGTTATAATAGCTCAGGTCCTATTTAAGATTTTTTGAACTAATAAGTCCTATTTAGTAAAACTAAGAATATTATCAGTTTTTCTTAATTTTTAAAATTAAGAATATTATCAATTTTGCACAGTAATGTTTTAAATTATTGCTTCACTAACCGATGAAAAAAACAGAGCATAAGATTAAATGTTTTTGCCCTTTTACTTATTGGTTTGATTCAACTATCCAATAAAACTGAGAAGATTATTAGTTTTTTCCAGTTTTAAAACTGAGAACATTATCAATTTTTTCATTTTTAAAGATTTTTTTATCCAGTTTTGCACATCAATGTTCCATTATCATGCTCTTTTATAGACACAAAATTTTCAGTTTTTCACAAAAAAATAATTTATTTTTTTCAAAAAAAAAAAACATATATTTTTTTTGCACATATATATATATTTTTTAATTTTTTCAATTTGAAAGTTGATATTTAAAGTTTTGAAAATCAAAATAAATGTTAAATCATCATATTCTTTTATAGATAATCATAAATGATGATCAATCATTGTTTGAAGGGCAATTTCGAATATTAAAAATTTAATGGAACTTGAAGGTCTAAAAAATTATAGTTATGACTTAATGGATATAAGTTCATAAATTATAACTTGGTGTAAATGTCCCTGGTTTCTTTTTACTCACTCCTAAATATATAATGATAAAATTCAAATATTTAAAATAAAATCAATTATAATAATATAATAAACATCACATTAATATATAAAAAAATTTACGAAAGTTATTAATTTAGAAGAAATTTCAATACAGTTCAAATTCTAAAAATTAATTGAAATAGTGAAAATTAGTGATAAATCCAATTTAGAGAGTGTCTAAGTCATTAGGTCCAGTGAATTTTTTTTTATTGGTAAGGTCCAACTTTTGTGAAATAGTTTAGTGAAAAGTCATTTTCTTGGTTTTGAAGGACATTTTGTTTCCAATTTTATCCCTGGCCTTTTTTTTTATCTGTTGACTTTCGTTGACTATTTATTTAATTTTTTTCCTATCTATTCAAAAAAATTCCTTATCTGTTCAAAAAGTTTCTATTTGTTCAAATTTGTTCAATTGTATTTGTTTAATTTTATATCTATCTATTCAATTTTTTAACTATCTATTCAAATTTATTATCTATCTGTTCAAAAAAAAATTTCTATTTGTTCAAATTTTTTGACTATCTATTTCAATTTTTTCCCTTTATGTTTTCAAATACCTGTCCAAATTTTATTATTTGTTCTTTTTTTTTCTATCTGTTGAAATTATTTTAATGTATATGTTTTAATTTTTTTTATTTGTGCAAATCAGAGAGAGGAGAGAGTGAAGATTATCTATGTAACCAAACTATCTGTTCAACCAACCTCATTTTTTTTTTTTTTTGGGTTGAAATACAAAGCTATCTATTGAAATTCAAAGAGTGATATGTTGAAATTTTTGTTTGTCTATTTCTTATCTGTGCATATTACGTACATATATATTTATATTTTTTTTCTTATCTGTATAGATTTGTGCAAACAAAACACTATCTGCTCAACTTTTTTTGGATATCTGTTCAAATCTCTCTCTCTCTCTCTCTCTCTCTCTCTCGCTTCCTCTATGTGTGTATGTGTGTGTATGTGTGTGCAATCTGTTTCATTATTATCATCAACAAAACAACAACAATCAACAATAAAAAATAACCATCAACAATAGATAATAACTATCTACGTAATCTGTTTCATTATTATCATCAACAAAACAACAACAATCAACAATAAGAAATAACCATCAACAACAGATAATAAATAATAATAATAAAAAGAACAAAATAAGATGTAACACATATATTCAATCTAACACAGACCTAAGCTCAAATCTTTAAAAAAAAAGAGAAAAAGATCAATCTTCCTTCTCTTTATCTCTCTCTCCTCCTGATCTGTTCAACAAAAAGCAAAACAAAAAAATTTATCTGTTTCATCATCATCATGATTATCACACAACAACAAAACCACAGAGAGAGAGAGAGAATTGGAAGTTTTTAGATGTAGATTTAGAAAATGGGAAAGAGGATGGATGATCAAAATGAGTAGGAGATGGAGGTCAGATGCAGCTGTAAACACAAATTTCGTATCCTGCAATTAAGACGCGAAATAAATGCACAAATAATTAATTTTATTGGTTATAATAAATGGGTACAATCCTCAGTGGTTTGCTCTATTACAAAAGAACAAATTCTCTAATTTGATCTCTGAAATGGGTTGCAATCTAACAGCTGTAGAAGCTTGTTGTTGAATCGAACAAGTTGATGGATTTCTTCAAGTCTTCAAATGGAGAAACTTGGAGAAGAAAGGCTTGATCGAGGGCATGAACGGCTTGATCTCGAACGAGTCTTGAAATGATCTCCTTGAAAAGAGAGACCAAATTTGTGTTTGTAATTTGAAAGGATTGGCACAAGTTTGGAGTGCTTGATAATTCTTTTGTTTTTTTGAGTTTGAGGAATTTTAGAGAGAATTTTAGGAAGAGAATTTGGCAGAGTCTCGAGATTGCTTAGGAGCTTGCAAGAAAAAATGTGTCCCTTTCCCTCTAATGAGAGCCTCTATTTATAGGCTTAGGTGGGGAGGATTAATTTTGGAAACTCCAAAATTGACTCCAATTTCCAAGAAACAAGCAATTTACTTCTTAATTTATGGACATGATTTGCATTCAAATTCAAATTTAAATTTAGTGGAATAATTCAAATTTAAATTTGAATTATTCCACTAAATTTTGATAAAAATATCTTCATGGGCCCCACACTTTTGGGTTGACCCAATTGTCAAAATAATTTCTTTTGGTGTGACCCATAATTTAAAATGGGTTAAGATCCATAATTTTAGTAAGACCCATACCCATTTGAAAATTTTGACCATCTTAATTTTGACCAATCAAAGAAAATTTATTTGGCTTGATTAATCAGACGGTGATTAGGACACGTGAAAATTTAAGTGTCTACAAATTGCCCCCATTTCAAAATTTTGGTTTGATGCTTGCTTGCTAGCATCAAAGGCGAGGTTTGAAGTAGCTTGGTCATGTTCACGAGGTAAGGATTTTAATCATGGAACAAATGTAAAAACTAGCCATACATTGTTTCCAAAATAACGAAGTGTGGTCCTCTAAATATAACTTAAAGGAGCTTCTTTTTTTTGTTTTTGTTTTTGTTTTGTTTTGTTTTTTTTTTTTTTCCACGTTGCTATGCACAATCAACTCTTTCTCCTCATATGTAAGGTAATGAGAAGAGTATTGCTAGGGTTTGTTGGAGTTTTCACAGCCCAAAACACTCTTTTGTCCTATTTATAACAAAACGAGTATTAGGTCCATGCACAGAAACAAAAGGCACCATCAACAGCAATTAGAGGCTGTGTAGCAGAGCACCAGTTGAGGTGAGTTTGCTAACTTGCCAGAATTTTTTTATATATCAATGCCCATTCAAGAGCTTTATACACACCTAGTCTTTATTGATGAGATCACCCATCAAGACACCATGGTTTGAATACCTTTGACTTTGAATAGCTGTGTGACTTTATTTTTTTATTTTTTATTTTTTTGGGGTGCCTGCACAAGCATGTGCAACACAAATTGGTAGCTTATATATTTATGAATCAACTATTTGAGGCTTGCATATTTTTATTTTATTTTATTTTAGTTTTTTTGGTAGCCTCCTTTGGAAATTGTATTTTATTATTGTCTGTAACAATAATTGAGTAATATATCCCATTGCCCTTTCACCATAATTGGTTATTTTGACTTATATGAAGGGGGAGGAATGCGCCTATCGAGCTAGCCACCTGGATATTGGGCTAGTGAAGTAGACATCTCCACCATTACCCATTCGACCATAGGTGATTAGTTTGACTCATGTGAAGGAATGCGCCTATCGAGCTAGCCGTCTGGATATTGGGCTAGTGAAGTAGACACTTCCACCACCACCCATTCAACCATAGGTGATTAGTTTGACTTATGTGGGGAATGCGCCCATTGAGCTTGTCGCCTTGATGTTGGGCTAGCGAAGTAGACACTTTCACCATCACCCATTCGACCATAAGTGATTAGTTTGACTTATGCCATGATCATATATATGCCTCTCCACAACACATGGATTTTTTATTTTTTATTTTTATAATAATTGTTTGGCTTTGTCACTCAGTGATGGTGTACTTCAAGACTTTTAAGAAGGGATACTTAACTATTCTTGAGGACTCTAGTGACACTATTAAGGAGGGGACTACTCTTCTAATTCGTCCTCTTTTCCTTGGTGCTTGGGGCTTGAAGTTCGAGCCACTTGATAGTTCTGTTCATTTGGCGCAATGGGCTCGTGAGACTTCATGTCAATTGGTTGAAAGCCTGTCACACCTAGGGCTTTATTATTGAAGTCATCTAACCATGAAGACATTGAGGATCTTAGTTCATTTCCTACCCTTAGGAGTGCGGTTTGGGATTAGAAGGTGGCATGGGGCCCTATTTTCAAGGCCATAGCAGAGCCTTCTTTTTGTGAAGGATATTGGGAGTGGTTGGAGGATGTGTTGGGGCAACATCATGAGATACTATATCAGGCAGGTATTTATGATGCAATTTATGCTTCATTGTTCTCGTATGACCGACTGCACAGTGTTATGCGGGCCTTTTGTGAGCTTTGGTGTCCATTCACTAATACCCTTCACACTTTCATAGGCGAAATGTCTATCTCGCTATGGGATTTGCGTCAGCTTGGTGGTTTTCCTATTAGGGGTGCAATATACGATGAAGTGGTGCCAAATGCCCAATAGTTGGTCAGCAATATGAGGGATAAGAATTTACTTCTTCCTGTCAGTTACGGATATTTATTCCTTGTTTACCATCAGCTTTGTAAGGAGTCAAAGAAGAATGTGGTGAGGATTACTAGCTGGATAAAATTTTGGTTTAAAGGGGAAGTCAAGTACCATGAATCAATCAAGCGGGCTTCGAGGAATAAGACTCAACGCCCTAAGGATACTAGCAACCCTTCTAGTATTATTAACATAACTCAGTCTCGAACTGCACAAGGGGACAAAGTCTTCAGTGACTTGGGGATTGTTGGTGCGGCAAAGGGTGAGACTTATTTGTTAGCTTTCCTTGTTTGTTGGTTGTGCAAATTTGTTCTACCTTGTGGGGATGGCGACTTGATTAGACTTGGGGTGTTTAAGGTTGCTAGCATGATGGGTCGTGGTTGTTCATTCAGTCTTGTTATTCCTGTACTTGCTAGCATCTACAAAGGGCTGAATGGAATTGATTCTTCTTCTAATCCTGGAAAGTGCGACGCCATCTTCCTGATCCATTATGTTTATGCTTGGTTAGCAGAGTATTTCAACACACACTTTAGTATTGAATCTTCTCTGAAGCCTCAAATGACGAGATATGCTGGTGAAAGGATGGCCAAACATTTTGAGGAGTCAGAGGCCTATGACTTATTTCGATCATGCAAAGATGTGACCTTGCACCATTTGGCGTATAGTGAGGGCAATTCTAAGGAGTTGGTTGATGATAGTCATTTTTCTAACTTAGAGTATTTCATCAGCATCCGCTTGAGCTATTTGACTTTGTGAAGTTTGTCCGCTATGGTCGTTGAGCCATACAGTTCTCACAGGTTTAGCAAGCAATTTGGTTTTATTCAAACCATCTCGGGTAAACTTAAGGTTGATCTACGGGATGGTAGTTTACAGAACATTATTCAGCATTGGGATTCTTGTGTTCATGATGGTACCCGTTCTGTACTGAGGTTACCAACGCATTTTGATTTCCCATCTTGTTCCACTACCAAGGCTTGTTTGAAGTGGTGGTCCCAGCTTTACACATGCTATTTCTCTAACAAAGAAAATTCTATCCCAATGAGTAAACGCTCGGCTTCACCAAATCAAGAGATGGTTAAAGCGAAGAAAAATACAACTGCTAAGCAAAATTCTAATCCTAAGACCAACAAAATGGTTTGAGAAAGTGTTGATGGGACTCTTGGTGGAGTAGCAGACAAGGACCATAGTCACGGTGATCGTAATTGGCGTCACTTAGGGAGAAAATCTGGTACTAGTACTGGTACCGTTGGAAGGAATACCACTATTTTTAATGACGTGGAGTCATTTTTTATCGGCGTTCCTAGTGCTTCTCAACCATTTGCTACCGATGTTGTACTGGTAATGACAGAATCTATTATTTGTCATTTCATTTTTTTTTTTTTACTCCTCTTTAATTTGTTTTGACAATTTCCAAATGATGACTTTGATTTGGTGTCTGGCAATAAGGATATGAGACTTCTTAATGAGTTCTCAGATAATGAAGAATCAGTTCGTGGGCTATCAGCCTTTGATTTAGTGATTGGTTATAAGAGTTGTCTCTCAGTGGACCCAACTCCAATTGTCCAAACTTCTTCCTTACCTACTGTTCCTACACTAAGTCAAGTTGCATCTTCTGTGGCTTCTACCATTGATACAAGAAGCATGATCCTTGATGCTCGCCGCTCAGCAGCTTCAATACTTGATAACCATATTAAAGGCTTATTGAGCAAAAATCCTATTCAAAAAGTTCAAGCATTGGGCCCAAAGCTCCAAGAGCTTTATGATGAGCTCTCAAAGCTTCAGATAAACTATTCTCTGTTGCTAAGCCAGATTGAGAAGTACGTACAAAATGCTACTACGTACATATCTATGAAATTAGCGTTTGCTCAAGGGATGACTTCAGAGCTACAGGATTAGCGTTTGGTGGATGTCAGTCAATGTGTTACTCATGCTTTAGCTCTTGAGAATGAAGGAATAGAACAGGTTCACTTGTTGAAGTCTGATTTGGGTAGCCTTGTAGCAAAGAAGGCAGATTTATTAAAGGCGTTGGAACATTTAGATGAACAATCCCAACAACTAGAGACGACAATTAGTGTTGCTGAAGGTGAAGTAGTTCAAAGGCGAGCCCTTGTTTCCACTTTAAGGGACGAACAAGCTACAATAGAAACAGCTGAGGTGATAAGAAGTGAGGATATCGAAGTCGCCCACAAGTTGGAGCAGCTCTTGATGGTTGAACAAGGCGAGATCTAGAGTTTATCATGGTTGCCATGATTTATTATTTATTATTATTTTATTTCATTTTTTTTATTTTAATAAAATGTAGCTCGAAACCAAATACTTCATTATAAAATAATTGCTCTAGCAAACACTTTATTTATGAAATAAATATTATAGTTCGAAGCGAAATACTCTTATTGTAAAACACATTTGGTTTATTGATTTATTTAGCCATTCATACTTTATACTCATACGGGCCAGGAGTAGTACAATTTATTTATTTATTTATTTTTTAACAACTTTATTTCATATGGGTCAAAAACATCATGTAGTTTATGCTCATGCGATTAGGAGCATTACATTCTCATGGATAGTAGCGCTTTAGGAACTGGCCATTGATTGGGCCAACTCTAATACCTTCTTCATCAACAATCTTGTATGCTCCGTTAGTGTAGACTTTAGTCACCATGTATGGACCATCCCACTTGGACAAGAACTTGTTGCTGGTTCGGTGGGTGGTGATGATAGGTCTTCGAACAGCCAATACCAATTCTCCAACTTGAAAAGACTGGGGTCTAACCTTCTCTGGAGAGTCGAGCTTGGTAACACTCAAGTATTTGTTGTGCTTCCAGTCTCTTCTCATCCAATGCTTCTAACTCAACAAGGCGTAGTTTTGCATTCTCATCATCAGTGAGACCTTCCTATATAGCTATCCTTAATGAATGAATCTGTTGTTCCAAAGGAAGAACCGCTTCAACACCATACACAAAGGAGTATGAGGTGGCTTGTGTTGGGGTATGATGTGTCATACAGTATGCCGATGCTTCTCTAATTCTTTCATGCCAATCTCGCTTTGATTTAGCAACTACCTTTTTCAATAGGTTACCTAAAGTTTTGTTAAACACCTCTGCTAGTCCGTTGGCAGGTGCATTGTACATTGAGGAATTGCGTTGCTTAAATCCAAATCTTTCACAAAATTTGTCCATTAGACTGTTGTAGAAAGGCTTTTTGTTATCAGTGATGACGTAGCAAGGTACACCATACCGATAAATAATATGGGATTTGATGAAGTCAACAACAGTTTCTTTCTTGACTTCTTTAAGTGGGACGGCTTCAGCCCACTTGAAGAAGTAATCAGTGGCGTCCAAGATGTATAAGTGGCCTATAGGAGACTTGGTCAATGGGCCAACTACATCTAGACCCCATGCATCAAATAGCCAAGAAGCAATTGTTAGGTGTAAAGGTTCTGGTGGTTGATGGATAAAGTTTGCATGAAACTGACAAGGTTGACACTTTCTTGAGTGGTCCAAGCAATCTTTAACCATCGTAGGCCAATAGTAACCCATCCTTTTTACTCGAAAGTGAAGTTTAGAACCAGACTGATGCGCTCCACATATACCGGAATGGGCTTCTTCCATGGCTTGTTGAGCTTCTTCATCCCCTAGGCAACGAAGAAAAATTCCTTCAAATGATCATCGGAATAAATTTTCCTTGTAGTAGATGAATCGAGGAGCTCGATGTCTTATTTCAGTTCTATGGCGAGAATCATCAGGAAGCTTCTTGTGTTCAAGGTAGTCTATAATTGGCATTCTCCAATCGTTGACTTCGATGGCTAGTACTGAAATTGCGTTTGTTTCTACAAGGCGACATTCTAACAATTGTGGCAATACCCATCCTTGACATATAGGGACACTAACTTGTTCACCTTCTAACAATGCCAGTGTAGTTGCTAGATTGGCAAGTGCATTAGCCATGCGATTTTCTTTCCTTGGAACATGTTCGAGTACCACCCCCTTAAATTTTTCAATGAGATGAGTTGCATACTGGAAATATGGGACTAAGTTGTCTTTCTTGACTTCATAATCCCCCCGGAGCTGATTAATTATTATCTTAGAATCCCCATAGACATCTAGGTCAACAATTTTGAGCTTTGTTGCTATTTGTAAACCAATGATCAAGGCCTGGTACTCAGCAACATTGTTTAAGCAATTTTCGCCAAGAATAAATGAGTAAGGTAAAATGTGCTTCCGTGGTGAAACAAAAATGACACATGCTCCTGCCCCTTCCTTCCTAGCAGCCCCATCAAGGAACATCATCCAAGGTTGTAAAACTTCTATGAACAATACATCTTCGTCAAGGAATTCCTCAGAAATTTCCCAATCTGCAAGGATGGAATGGTTGGCCAAGAAGTTTGCAAGGGCCTGTCCTTTCACCGCTTTTCTTGGCACGTAAATTATCTCAAATTCATTAAAGAGAAGAGACCATCTTGTTAAGTGTCCTGAGAGGATGAGCTTAGACATAACATACTTTATTGGGTCGACTCTTGCAATGAGATGCACTGTATGGGCTTGGAAATAATGTCTCAATTTTTTAGAGGCAAAAACAAACGCCAAACACATTTTCTCAATGGGTGAGTACTTTAGTTCATTTTCAGTTAATCTGCGACTCAAGTAATAGAGTGCTTGCTCTTTATTTTCTTTGTTATTTTGGGCCAGTATCGCTCCAAGAGACTCTTCTTGAGCCACAATGTAAAGTATTAATGGTTTCCCCTGAATAGGAGCTCCTAATACTGGTAGGTGAAGCAGGTATCTCTTAATACTATCGAAAGCATTTTGACATGCCTGCTCCCAAATAAATGGAGCCTCATTTTTCATCAGTCGACTGAAAGGTTGACAATAGCTTGCCAAGTTTGCCATGAATTTGCGAATATATGCCAAGTGACCTTGGAGGCTTCTAAGTTCCTTCAGGTTTTTTGGTGGTGGCATCTTTTGTATAGCATCGATTTTGGACTGATCAACCTCAATGCCTCTATATCGAACAATAAAGCAGAGGAATTTTCCAGACATGACTCCAAATGCGCATTTGAGTGGATTCATCTTCAAGTCATACTTTCTCAGCCGGTTGAAGACTGCACGAAGGTCTTTTAGGTGATTTTCCCTTTGCTTAGTTTTAACCACCAAATCATTAACATAGCACTCAACAAATTTATGGAGCATGTCATCGAAAATCTTTTGCATGGCATGTTGATAGGTGGAACCAGCATTCTTGAGTCCGAAAGGCATCTATCACTTTATAACAATAGATGCCTTTGTGGTATGAAATGCAGTTAACTCTTCATCCTTAGGTGCCATCCGTATTTGGTTGTATCCTGAACACCCATCCATGAAAGACAGCACCTCGTGTCCGGTAGTGGCGTTTATCATTAATTCCATAATAGGAAGCAAAAAGTTATCCTTGGGACATGCTTCATTCAAATTTTGAAAGTCAACACATATTCTAATCTGTCCATTCTTCTTAACTACTAGGACCATACTTGATATCCATGTCGGATATTTTACTTCACGTATGAACCCAGCTTCGATCAACTTGTTGACTTCTTCTTCCACTTTAAGGATGCGCTCAGGTCTGATGTATTGATGATCCTGCTTTACTGGTCGCATACTATGTTTGATCCCAAGGTGATGGACATCAACCTTTAGACTTAAACCTGGTATCTCCTTATACATCCATGCGAAGACATCTTTATATTCGAGGAGCAGTTTGAAAAATGTCTTTTCTTCATCAGGCGTTAAGAGTGTTCCCACAAAGACTGGTCAAGGGTCATCAGGAGTTCCCAAGTTGAGTTATTTCAAATTGTCAACAGTTGATTGCCCCCATCTTCAAGTTCTGGAGAAGCAGCTTGAAGATCATCATCCTCTGAATCTGAGCTAGAATCTTCTTCGACTGTTACATGGCGAGAAGCAACATGTCCAATTTCTTATTCTCTTTTACTTTCCGCTTGAGTCTTAACTTCTCTAGTTAGTATGATAGTGTGCCTTTTGACCTTAAGCGGACCTTCAACACTTACTTCAAGTGACGTCATGCATTTCATGCGAGAATGAATCAAACTTCGACTCTCATCGTCCTCCTTTGTAGAATTCAACTCAATTGTTGCTGTGCTTCTCTTGTTCTTGCCTTTTCTAGGTGATGTATTCATATCACCAAGTCGAGCAAAAAAGGACTTTTGTGACCAGGAAGTTTGTTTTTCATCCCCTTCCTTGGTAGTGCCTAATCTATTAAAAACTGAAGGTTGAGAAGATGTACCCTTCATCTGTCTTATCAACAGTGCTCATCCTATTAAAAATCGAGGTTCGAGGTGCAGGAGTTTCAATGCAATCAAACACTGAGACTCAAGGAGTTGGGTTTGGACATTTGCTTTCCTTCACTTCTTCCACAGTGATATGTTGTATGTCTACCTTCTTCTTTTTTCTCTTGGTAGAGATACGAATGGGTTCAGTTGGCATGAATTCGACTTTAGTCTTTAGAGAGCTCACCCTGTACCCTTGTTGCCTTAACTTTCTTTGAGTTTCATTGAGACCGTGAACTTTCTCACCTGTTAGTTCAGGACTTAACTCTCCCAGTGATGAGGGATCATCAAAGTCATAACCTAACTTGGCTAGAAGCTTGTAAGCTTGTAGATCAAACCCTTCTATTCGTCTTTCAGGTAAGGAGCTGTGTTCGATAGAATTTTGCGCAGGCCTAACAAATCCCTTTAGTGGAGGTTTGATTAGGCTTGACAATCCCATCTATGGAATTGGTATTGTTGCATCTACTCGTAGTATCTACAGATCTTTTTTTTATTGCAGGGTGAAGAAAGTCTCCTTTAACTTTTGCTGACGTCGTGACTTCTTCAAACGGCAACTGTCTTTCTTTCCATTGAGACTTTGGTACATACCTGAAGACTTATGTCATTGCATGGCCTTTGAGGATGAAGGCTATTTTTGTGGTGACGCAACCATAGGTGCTTTTTTGCCGCTTGATACGTCTTCCCTTGAGAAGTCCAACACAACTTGCTTTTCTTCATTCATTTTCTCTTTTCTTGCAGAAGGGATTTTAGCTGGAATAACTTTAGGTATCCCATCGGAATCCAAATAAAATTTGCATCAGCGAAGTGAGACTCAGTTTCTGTAGATGGCTTGTCATCTGCCAACACCGTCTTTATTCCACCTTGGTCAAATTTAAAACATTGATGGAGAGTTGATGCAATTACACCATTTCCATGGACCCAAGGTCACCCAAGCAACAAATTATAGGACGTTCTTGCATCGATGACGTGAAACAAAGTACTGGCTGTGAGTTCTCCAATTATGAGGTTCAAACGAATCATACCAATCGTGTGTTGCCTCCCTTGGTTGAAACCTTGAATAACCAGACGGCTTCGAGCTAACTCGTCAATTGGGATTCTGAGTTTCTTCATGGTGAACTTTGGCATGATGTTTACCACTGAGCCTCCATCAACAAGGATGCGGTTAAATTTTTGTTCACTAATAAAGCCAGAGACAAACAATGGGCGATTGTGTGGCTTTGAACCTAGTTGAAGGTCTTTATCAGTGAAGGTGATTGTTGTGCAACAAGGAAAATAAGTGATGGAGTTCACCTTGGGATAAGCTCATTAACAACAAACTCATATTTTCCAGGATCTTCTAATACTCGAACAAGTGCAAGTTGTACAGACCGAGGGAGATGAGACGCTTTACGCAAACTGAAGCGTGGGGGTAGTTCTTTCAAGGTTGTCAGGACATCAATTTCCTCCTTATCTGGCATTGCCTTAATGGCGTGAACTTGTTCCATATCTGCTTCAATGGTTAAAACCATATAGACCGCCTCGACCAAGTCATCTCCAAAATACCCAATGGGAAAGAAGTCTTGTAGGATGATTGGGGCTCGCGAGTATAGACACCCCATTTTTTACCACCCTTAAGACTTGGGTGCCACTGATTGATCACTCGATAATGAATGTATATGCTTGTTAAGTTCGAAAGTCCTCAGCGGAATGCCACAGCTCTAAGCCTTAAACCCTGCAAACTTTGTGCCTTGTTGTTGCACCAATACCCCAGCCTTTCAAACCTAAAAAACCTGGGACCTACAGGCCCATTTTTGTGGGTTGTCAGCTATCCCTTTTGGTTGCTAGCCAACCTTGTGCCTAGCCGGCCAAGTGTGTGGCTTGCCAGCCACAAGTGTGTTTTGTAGATATTTTCTGCCAACTGTGCCAGCTGTTTGCACAGATGCTTGCATCTACTCCCACGTGTATGGGTGGATGTTTCTGGGGAAGTGGCATGTTTTTCTACAAATATAGGACCTCCTCTTCCATTTTTGAGGGTTAGAAAAATTAGAGAAAAATTAATTTGATCTCTCTACAATTCTCTATCTCTTTTGAAATTTCTTGAGTTTTTGCCTATACACTCTTAACCAAACCTTGCCATCTTTGAGCTGAGGTACTTCTGAGCCTATTTTGAGCTCTTGAGGGTGTGTTTGTGTTAAATTGTTGCTTAAAAGTGCTCTTCTCTTCAAGAGTATAAGGCTTAGGTTGTTTCATTGATTTATTTGCTTTGTTTCCTACTATGTTTATACTATTTTTGGGTTGTATAAACTCTTTATTTTGGGGATGAAACTTGTGGTTTAAGGCCTTAAAGGGTAGATGGGTGGTTCACCTCTCTTTCCACTTTGCTTCTTTAGCCTTTACCCTTGTATTTCCCACCTTTACAATATCTTTTTATGAGCTTTTAAACACTGATTTTCAGAGTTATTTCAGTGGCTACAAACATGTTTTGAATTCCAAAATTGGATGGGTTAGCCTCCCCTCCTTGTGTCTTGCTTACTAGCTTACATACCTCCATGTTTTAGTTTATTGTTCTAGTTTTTGTTAGCTTAATTCCAGCATGTTTTGGGACTATTTTTAGTGGTCCATTGCGTTTGAGCCTTGTATTGCATGCTTGTAGTGTAATTGTCCGAATAGGTTTGGTAGTTTAGGCCTTAGCCATCATCCTATTTTAGTTGATAGCATTTGTTTCTTGCTTTTCTTACTTGTTTTCACCCCTAATCACATCTGCAACCTCCCTCCATTCTTGGCTTTTGCTTTTCTTTGAAAGTTAGTTCAAACTAGTTACTTGTTTAAAGCATGAGATTGACGTCTTATGCTTAATGGTTTAATCCCTTTGGGGATTCATTACCAACGGCATGACACTTCTCTCATGTCTAAAACAACTCTTGGTTTGAAGCTTCTTTCCATTAGAGGACTTAAAGCTCACCTTTGGACTTAATGACAAAACTTGGACTAAAATGATGCAAGATAATAACTTGGTTTGGGTTCAATTAGACGTTAATTGAACCCTTGAGTCTTGAGTCGTTTCATACTCATTAGTGATGAAAACGGTTCAAGAGTCATTGTCAAACCATTTCCCTTAATCATCCATGATGGGGAGGGGGTTTGAGAGTCTTATTTGTTGTATTTATTGAACTTGCACCCTTTGATTCATAAGCCATCATGCAATCAAATTACATCGATTAATGGTTTGTGAATCAAGTTTACTACTCCGTTGAGCTGTTTGATGATAAAGAGGGGTAAGTTGTGCAAACAAACACTTGAGAATACCCTGTGCTTGCTCTGTTTGCTCTCTGTTGTGGCAGGAAAAACCAGCCATCAATGGCCAGCAAGCCACTTTTTGTGGGCGGTAGGCCACCACTTCTAGCTTGTCGTTCATCTTTGCAAAACCAAGCAATGTACTTTTTCTGGCAAAACAGAGTTGATTTTTGAGGTGAAAAACAATGCAAGTGTTCTACTATGCAACAGAGGCATCTGGCAGTAGAATAATGGCTTTTTTCGGGTGGAAATCCACGCATGCATGAGCATTTCTCGTTTCCCGAGGCAGAGTAGTTAGAGTAGTTAGCTTAATACTTCTCTAAACTTTGTATTCATGTTTAATTAGTTAATTTGTAATTCATTATTTAGTTCAAATTTGTTGTAATAATTAATTAGCTAGTTTAGTTTATTATTTCATTTGTTTTGTAATTCGTAGTAATTAGCTTAGCTAGCTAGTTTATTCAGACCCTCCTGCATGAGGGCGTAAACTTGTAATAATGTGTATGTTTTCCAACCCCATGTCTTTCTCCCTTTTATTTACTAGCTTATGTTGGTTAGTTTAGGGCATCATGTTTTGTTTAGTATCTCTCATGCCTTGCATCCACTTGTCTTGCATGCATCAAAGCTCGATTCATCATACTAACTTCTATTGTTAGTTTAATGCTTCTTTGAATACGTGCTTATACCGCATGCTATCAAATTGTTTCACATGTTATGTTAAGTAGCCGAGCCTATTTAGATTGCATATCACATGCGTTGCATTAGTCATGTTGCATAGCTAGGATCATGCATTTTTCTAACTCTGTCATCCTTTTTTTTGGCTTGGAGTACTACGTGAGCTTTTATTTGTTTTACCATATCACATAAGTGTGGTTGTTTCCATGTCAAAGCATGTTCATCACGAGGCTAATTGCTTAAATGATACAACTGTTTGAATGTCTGTGGATGAATGCTAGTTGCTTGACTTGGGATAAATTGATTAATGTCTATTTTAGCCCACTTTTTTGAGTGAAAAATTCACAAAACAATTTCAAATAAAACATGAAATCAAATGTTCCAATTCTTGCAAAATTAGTCTATACTTATGTGAGTCATATAATAATATAGCTAATGATCGGAACAACAACATATAATGTAAATAAGATTCACATCATGATTAGTAGAGGCTGATCTTTGATTGGGCGAGTGGGAGTGCTCAATTCATGACCTTCCCCTTTCGTATCTAAGTTCCCGAGCCGAGATAATCTTGGTGATGACGGACACGTGGCCTTTGGCACGAGTCATGGGTTTCCTAAATTCCCAAAAACATTTAGGTGGCAATTCTGTATCTGGCAAAGTAGTCCATTTTTGGCATTTTGATTCAAAATTAATTTTTCAAAAGATTTGCTGGATTTGGACTCTTTAGTGTTTATCTATTTCACATTGCACTTGTGAGATCAGATTTAGAACCGCGGGAGTCCGATACTGTAGGGCTCATTGTCTTCCGAAAGGAGCACGAAAAGTCGAGCTACAATTTCTGGCGACTCTGCTGGGGATTTAGAGAACTTGACTGGAAATTCTTGATGTGAAATTTTATCTACACTTATATGTTCTTTGCATTGCATTTGTATTGGTGCACTTTAGTCACTGTGTTTGCCATTTGCTATTCCAGGACGGTTTGCCGGAGGCTTGCCCAAAAAGTTTGCCAAAAGGCTGATCGGTTGTGGGCTCTACCATGTTGGAAACACAACCCTTGAATTTGGACTACCGATGTATCATTTGATCCTCCTTTTACTTCTCGGTGTTAGGTGTGAGAGGTATATTAGGTAGTCTTGTTGAGGTACCCCTTTGACCATTTGGCCTAGCTGCATATAGTAAAGCCATAGTGACTGTTCCAACTTAAGACAGGATACTGTCCTATATGCAGGATGATGTGATACCGCTTGTTTGAGTAGTAAAATTGTAGATCACTGCAAAGCTAGGACACGGAAACCCTAAACCTCTCATAGGGGTGTTTTGAATGCTTTTGTGCAAAATGTGAACTCTTTGGAAATGTATGATGCAATCTTCGGAGAGTCATAATGTTGAGGCAATTCCTTTTAAAATTGAGGGTCATATCAGAATCAGAATTTGGGTCAAAATCCAGTGGTTTGTATTTGATGTAGTGGAAAAATATCGGAACCCGAACCAGACCCAAGGCCAAAAATTGTATCTTACACTATTTTGACTAGCATACTCGGTATCCCGATCTGATGTGGCATTTGTTTGTAATACTAGGTTTGTCTGAGCCAAAGAAAGAGTAGTACCCAACTCAACAAAGGCCAAGCCTAATCCAACCTAGAAAGCCTTAACCTATCACGGTCCATCTAGTCCCAGAAAAAACCCACTCAGCAAAGGTCCAATCCATCTGATTCCCAAAAAGCCAACTCAGAAAAAATCCATCAAATCCCAAAAGATACATTCTGAAAAAGCCTAATCAGTCAAAACCATTTATCCAACTCAGATACATCAAGTATGACCAAGTTGAAATCCTTGTTAGTCAGCTCTCAACTTACATCCATCCATTTCTCTGATCGCCAACTCGGCAGACTCCTGATGACACAGAGTCCAGAAGAAGTTGTGGCCATGATAGTGACGTTAAACCAGGGAATTGCCATGCAGGATGAGACCAATGCTGAAATGCAACGCCCATTTGGGGCATCTACTATACATCCAGTCCCAGGCCCCCAGCCGAGCTTTGATCCACTTTTGCCAACTGAAGATTTGCAAGGTTCGGATCCTCGAGAAGGGTTGGCTCAAGCTCGAGTTTTCAGATCCCTGGTGCAGTCTAATGAGAGGCTTTATCCCCTTGATATTAATGATCTTGACCCGACCTTGTTAAAAGTTGCTAACCTTGAGAAGCAATTCAAAAAGGCACAGGGCCTTAACTCCATTCTCAACATTGAGAATGGGTACACTGAGGCTACCGTAAGACTCCCAGACAGATTCAAAATGCCACACATTGACCATTTCGACGGATCTGGAGATCCTATGATACATATCCGGCTTTTCTTGGACATCCTAAAACCAATGGGTCTGACTAAATCTCAGAAACTCTCTCTGTATGGAAGAACCTTGTTGGGTATAGCGGCCACTTGGTATGCCAAGTTGGAGGATGCGGTGAAGTAGAATTGGGAAGATTTAGAGGAGATGTTTGTCAATCAGTATTCTTACAAAACCCAAATTAAAATGACAACCCAAGATCTTGAAGCAACCCACCAGAATCCTAAAGAGCCCTTTGTGGAATTTGTTGCAAGGTGGAGAGCAAAGGCAGCACAGATGACAGATCGCCCTTCTGAGAGGGACCAAGTGTGGGTAGTGGTGCAGAACCTTAAGCTTGATATGTTGCAAAAATTGATAGTTACTCCACTGTTCACTTTCAAAAATTTGCATGAATTAGGGGTTCAGATTGAGAGTGCATTTAACAAAGGGATTATCCCCATAACAAGCGAACCAACAATGAGGGTGTTTTTCGGGAGCACTATTCCCAAACCTACTGAAATCAATATAGTCACCACTACCAACCCTTTTGCCAATGCCAACCCACAAACAACCAGCCCAACTTGATCTTAAGGTAGAACTTTTACCCTCTTTTATATGAGCCTAACCAACACACTAAAAATCCTGATGGAAAAAGGATATCTCAAAGCCCTTGATCTCCAACCACTTCCTGACCTACTCCCTGACCCACTCCCTGCCAGACATAACCCCACCAAATACTATGTGTATCATCAGCAGAGCTGTCATAGCACCGATCCTTGCTACTACCTTCGCTATGAGGTTCAGAATCTCATCGACAACCAGACGATAACTCCACCTCAAGATCCTAATGTTACCACCAACACACTTCCCATCCATGACCAAGTATCTCCTCCCCACCTTCACCTCATCCATACACTACTTCCTACATTCAACCTCAACGTATACATCACCTCGGCCCATTTACTCAAGCTTGAAGTGTTCATTCCAGAAAGTACTGAATAATGATGGATGCACCTAATCCAGTTCAGGTACATCAAGAGCGCCAAATGGCTGAACCTACTACTGCTGAGATGTTGGTAATGATTGAAGACCTCCAAGGAACGGTGATAGATTTAACATTTGGGGTTTCGATCTTGTCAAAAGGCTCCCCAATCTTGGGGAGAGCTGTAGTTGAAAAGGGCCAACCCGAAGCTATCTCAGGTTTGGGTGATAACAGATCAACAACAAATGGGTCTCGCTTCGATATAGCCACCCAATCCCTTGGCCAAGCTGAAGTAAGTGGCAGGAACAAAGCCGGGACAAGTATTGATCCCTATGCTCAACTTCAGTGGGCTATTAAGACTTTGAAGATCAAAGGGTTGAACAAACAGCAAGTGCTCACAGTTGTTGCAAAGACTGTAGATGACATTTTTATTGCTCAGGTTGAGAGCATTTTGAATCAGGGGGCAAGCCGTGAAAAGGGATGTTTTACCGGAAACACCCATCTTGATTCCAGTCCCAAGCCCATGAATACCCGACCAACACCGGCCAACCCATTTGCCAATATTTCTAAACCTAATGCTTCCTCTTCCCAAAAATGAACCTTCGCTCAACTCCATATGCGCCTAACTTGTGCATTGAGGGTACTGATGGAGAAAGGGTATCTTAAACCGCTCAATCCTCGACCTCTCCCTAATCCTCTCCCACCTAAACACAACTCTACCTAATATTGCATATTCCATCAGCAGTACGGTCACCATACTGACCGTTGATTTCATTTTCACATGAAATTCAAGACCTGATTGACAATAAGGTCATCACCCCACCTAAAAATCCCAAAGCTGTCAATAACCCTCTCCTTGGCCGTAATAGATTGCCACTCCATAACATAAAACCCACCCACAGCTTGCCAACAACCAACCATTATCCTAGCCAACACATCATACCCAATAAGCCCAAACCCATTGTGTTCATTCCTGAATCTTCTGATTTTGATTTGAACAAAAGGGACAAAATCTTTGAAGAGATGGAAAGTTTACTTGATCTTGGTGAGTTCAAGTTTGATGACGCAGTGATGCCACCACTGGTGGTTGGAATGATGAATCTCAGTCTCAGCTAGGGTAATTGTTGAAAGCACTTGGGAAGGACCTTTTGAACTAGGGGCATGGTGTGAAAAAGCAATTGTTTCGGTCAAGAAGATGTGTGGGGACAACATAATTATGAGATTCAATCTATGAGACTCGAATTGAAAGTTGGAAATCAATCCTTCTGAGTGTGGATGTGTATTGCTAAATTGAAGGCAGGTCTGGACCTTCCCGTGGGCTATTTGAAGTTGTCTTCGAAATTCTACGGATGGACTTGGAGAAGGGAAACCCCCTTTTTGTCTCAGAAATGCTTATTTTGTTTTGAGTTATGTCCTGCAAATAATTGTGTTGTAAGTTTTATTTTCTGTCTTTTCTTACCTTGTTGCGTTAGTTGAGTATTTTCTTTTGAGTCGCTCTCATGTACCCTTAGGTCTTCATCTTTATAAAAAGTGGGAGTCAAGTTTCTGATCATTTTATTGTGCCTATAGTGATGCATGTGTGACCTTTTACAAATAGAAAAAGGCTTTGAATTTGTTTTTTGAATGAGATTCTGTTAATAAGCTTGAATATTGAGAAGGATCCCCCGAATGGTTTGAGTGAATTCTGACTTATCAGTGCAAAGTCATTCATGATTGCAAAAATTTTAACTTGTTTATTTTGCAAAACTTGCGAAGATAGGTTCAGAATTGTGTATGGTATTTTACATTGTCTTGGGGATTCTCTTTGCTGTTAGGCGATCATTTTGGCAAGCACAAGGCGACTTTTAGACCTACAAGTACAAGGTTAGACCTCACAAATCATAGAATTGCTCTCCTGGTGTTTTCATTATTTCAAAGAGAAAAAGATAAAAGAAACCAAAAACAAAGAGAAAGAAAAAAAAGAAAAAAGAAGAAAAAGAAGAAAGGAAAAAAGAAAAGGAAAAAAGAAAAAAAAAAGAAAAAAAAAAGGTCAACCATCAAGCCAGGTGTAGACGCCCCATTTTTGACGGCCCTTCAAGACTTGGATATTCTTGCAGGTACATCTGATGACAAGTCTAGTTGCTCATTGAGTGCTCAAAGTCCTCAGCTGAACGCCACAGGTTTGAGCCTTCCAAACCTTGCATCCTTTTTGTCTCCTTTTTGGACCATGTCATGGTCTCTCCCTCCTGCAGTCTTTGGTGGCCTGCTGGCCATCTATGAGGGCTTCTGGCCTGCTGGCCACTGATATGCCTTGCTGGCCATCAATCATGCCTTACCGGCCATCACTATCACTGATGGCCGGCCGGTCACCAGTGTTTTCTGCAGATATTTTGTACCAGCTGGTTGCACAAAGGCTTGCATCTACCCACACGTGGAGGGCTAGATCTCCTTGTATAGAATTCATGTTTTCTATATATAGGGAGGCCTTCTCTCATGTTTAGAGGTTGGAAGATTTAAGACTCAAAATTTTCTCTCTCTCTCTCTCTCTCTCTCTCTCTCTCTCTCTCTTGTATTTCTCTACACCTTTGCCTACTTACACTACACTTTTGCATATCAACCCTTAACCAAAAGTGATCATCTTTGAGCTGAGGTTGTTTGAGGCCCTCTTGGAGCTCTACAAGTTGTTTTGGGCTTGAATTGTTGTTTGGAATCACTCTTCTCTTCAAGAGGTATAATACTAGCCTTTTAAGCTTGCTTTGCTTACTTATTTTTCCATCTTTTTCCCACTGTTATGGGCTGATTTTGAGCTATAAAAAAATTTGTTTTCATTTGCTGAAATTGATGTTTTGGGCCATTAAAGATTAGGGGGTGGTTCATCCCTCTTTATTTCTTATTGTTAAGGCCTTTGCACTTTTGTTTCCCATTTTAAAACTACCTTTTTTTAGGCCTTTAACCACTGAATTTCAGAGGGATTTCAGTGGCAAAAAACTCATTTTGAAGTCCAAAATTGGAGGGGTTAGCCTCCCCTCCTTGTGTCTTGTTTGCTAGTCTAGTTAACTTCATGTGTTAGCATGTTTTCTAGCTTAACTTAGCTCAAGTCCAGCATGTTTTTGCCTCTAAAATAGACTACTTTAGCTCTATTTTGGGCTATTTGGGTCGGTTAAGTCTAGTTTTGCATGGTTGTAGTGTAATAGTCCTCACAAGTTGGCGTTTTAGGGTCTTAGACATCTCTTGTTTGAGTTGATAGCATCTTTTGGTGTTGCTTTTCACTCAATTTCAGCCCTATAAACTTTGTAACCACCCTCTTTACTTCACTCTTTCATTTTCTTTTGAGGGTTGTTTCAAGCTTGGGATCCTTTAAGCTTGAGATTGAGGTCATGCTTAATGGTTTAACTCTATTTGAGGGTTCATTATCAATGGCATGATCTCTCTCTTGCCTTACATTAGCCTTTGGTTGTCACTTCTTTCATTTTAGAGGACATTCACCAATGGACAAATTGATTAAAAAATAATTCGGTAACTAAAATGTGTAAACAAAATTGGCAACTAAAAGAGGCAAGATAAGCATTTCTTTGTGTTGCATTGCATGTGTTCAAATCAGACGTTAGTTTGAGCACAAGGAAAATGGGATATTTCATACTCAAAAGTGATGAAATATGCCACTTTTCTAGGTCTCCATTGCCCTTGATCATGCATGATAAGGTGATGGTTCTTGAGTGTCTTGTTTTGCATTCATTGAGCTTGCACACCTTGAAGCACAAGCTATCATGCAATGTAATTGCTTTGATTGGTGGTTTGTGGTTTAAGGTCACAATTCCTTGGATTTGTCCATGAAAAGGAGAGGTGAATTGTGCAGACAATCCTTGGAAAAACTCTCTTTTTGCTCTGTTTGTACTTTGTTGCAGCATGGTGATCCAATGCATCAATGGCTGGCAATGCACCATTGGTAGCCGACAGTGCACCACAAATGGCCGGCAGACCACCCTTTTGGCCAACAGAGGGCCAGCAGTATCCAACCATGGCCGGCAGGCCACTGATGTAAACCTCAGCAATGATTAGGTAAGATAGAGTAAGAAGGTTCTGGAAATGCTCAACCCTGCAAACAGAGGCTTTCAAGAGCAAAACGGAGGTCTTTTCGGGCAAAAACCGAGCATGTGCATACCTCTCGAGGCGGAGCAGTGGCAACATAGTTAAATGTCTTAATTGCTTACTTCGTGTACATTTGTGTTGTAAATTAATTAATTAGTTTATTAGTTAATTAAAAGTGTTGTAATAATTAGTAATTAGCTTAACTAGTTATTCATTTGGTTTGTAATAATTAGTCTAATTAGCTTAATTAGGTTAGCTTAGTTGCTAGTTAGTTAGCTCTTATTCATTCTGGCTCTCCTTCGTAAGAGCAAAATGTAATAATGTATATATCTTCCAACCCCACGTCTTTCTCCCTTTTACTTAATTGCTTTTGATGGTTAGATTAGGGACATGTCTCAATTAGCATACCTTATGCTTGCATCCATTCATCTTGTCTTGCATGCATTGAGGCTCGACACATCATTCAAACTTCATTATTGTTTCGATACCTTCTTTGAATACGTGTTTAATTGCATGTCATCAAATCGATTCATATGCCATATTAGTAACCGAGCCTATTAATTGCATATTGCATGTGTTGCATTACGTATCTTCCATAGTTAGGAATCATGCATATTTTTCTAACTCATATTTTCTTGGCTTGGAGTACTAGGTGAGTTTTTTTGCTTTAGCATACTTGCATGAATGTGAATGTTGCCATGTCTAGCATGCTTGCCATAAGGCTAAATGCTTATTTGCTAAAACTGCATGAATGCTTGTGGATGAAGGCGTGTTGTTTGAATTGGAACGATTCAAAAAATGTAAGTTTTAAGCCTACTTTGTTGAGTGGTAAATCATGTTTTAAGCCCACTATGTTTGGTGGCAAATCCACAAACTTTTAGCCCACTTGCGGTGGCAAATTCAAACCATTTTTGCAAACAAACCTGAGTTGAATTGTTCCAAATTAAGCAAACTAGTTTATATTTACTTAGTGGAATCTCTATATTGAGCAAAAAAGGAATCGAAACTCAGGTTTCACAAAATTGAGTTTTAAAGGGAGCATAAGTAATAGTAGGGGCACTATGAATGATTAGTTACCTTGAGTCTTTTTTTGCTTTTGGGTCAGTTGTGAGTTCTGTTGTGTCGTGCTTGGTGTTTGTTTCAGTCTGCACTCTTCATCGAGTCACCATGGTATGTCTGTCGCTCAAAAGTGCTCTTCATCAAGTCACCCCAGCGAGTTTGTCGCTCAAAAGTTCAACAGAGTGGCATGGTCAAAATTCCATACACGAATGTTTGCTCCGAACTCAAAAACAAGTCCACGTGTGGAATTCATTAACAAGCTGAGAGTGCCCATACAAGGGTCATCACATTCATGATCATTGTAAAGTGTATATGAGGAATCTGTCACTACTTCAGAGGGGATTGAAGTAAATTCTCAATATGTCAGAAAAGAAGCATGAGTCTGATTGGTTGGCAACTGTTCCAGGATCTAAAGATCCCCATCGCACGTGCCTGCATAATGTTGAAAAATGTGGCCAATGACTGGATACTAGGGGCAATTTTCAGTACATTTGATCGGGTCATCATTTGAACAAGGGGCATGAACCCAACCGGTGCCCAATGACTGGACATTAGGGGCAATTTTTAGTGCATTTGATCGGGTCATCAAGTGAACAAGGGGCATGGATCCAACCTTTCTCCCCATCCGTTCTGAGCCACTTGTTGGGCATTTTTCCCTGGATTAGGGTGGGGCTCACCCCCATGATGATTATCATATGATTCAGCTTTCGAAAGTTGTCTCCAACCATTTTCAAAACTTTCTTGGGATTGCCATCTTTCCTCTGATTAATACATGTGCTTTGGATTATACCTACATGCTTATACACTCTGGTTGCTTTGAACTGCGTGATTGGTTGCTCTTGCTCTTGACTTTGTTTTGTATTTAAATAGGGTTTTATCAAGTTGCCTCCCTTTGTGTTACATTTTAATGAGTTGTGGCAAGTTGCCCTGCACTCATTTCATAAGGTACATCATGCACTACTCTATGTACTGCTCATTTCCCTCTACATACCATTCAAATTGTATCGCATTATTTTGTGCACCTTGCATTGCATTATTTTGTCCATTCAACCCGTATCACACTGTTTTGTGCACCCATATAGCACTGTTTTGTGCATTCATCCTGCATCACCCTGTTTTGAGCATTCCCCTTATTTTGCACTGCTTTGTGCACCTTGTATCGCACTATCTTGTGCATTCTAGCTTGTATCGCACTGTCTTGTGCAAACTTGCATCACAATGTCTTGTGCACCCTTACATCGCACTATCTTGTGCACCCTCACTCGCACTGTCTTGTGCACTTGTATTGCACTATCTTCTGTACTTTGAATCGCACTATCGTATGCACTTTGTATCGCACTATCGTGTGCACTATCTTGTGCACCCCGTATCGCACTATCTTGTGCACTTTGAATCGCACTATCTTGTGCACCCCGTATCGCACTATCTTGTGCACTTTGTATCGCACTATCTTGTGCACCCCATATCGTACTATCTTGTGCACTTTGAATCGCACTATCTTGTGCACTTTGAATTGCACTATCTTGTGCACCCTGTATCGCACTATCTTATGCACTTGTATTGCACTGTCTTGTGCAACCTGTCTCGCACTATCTTGTGCAACCTGTCTCGCACTGTCTTGTGCACTCACTTGGTCTAGGAGACCTTAAATCCTCTAAAGGTGCAATTTCTTTGGTGTTTGTCGTGCCTGAACGGCTTTAAACGGTCTGGTATAGCCACGTGACTGTGTTTACGGTGAGTTCCTAGGAGATCAACTGAGATGGTGGAAACTAGAGCTCGAATGGCCGAGGCCTAGAACGCAAAGGTTCGGAATTTCTGAGACTAAAGTCTGGTTTAAATACTCAGGGGTGTATCCTCGGCTTGAAATCTATCTGGCAGCCCCATAGGTTGAGGTAGCTTGTATGCGCCTCAATTCTGAATAGTAAACCAACCTAGTCTATCACCCTGTTGGAGAATAAAGAAAGTTGCGAACATAGCCAGGGAGAAAAGTGGTACCTATGGTTTGGAAGCACAACCAAGAAGAAGAGGAAGATCCCCATCAGCATGAGGTAAGTCATCGCCAATTGCCCCTGTAAGGTACTTTCACTTCCTAGCTACTACATTGCATTTATTATCTATTACTCCTATTGCATTGCATATATCATATATTACATTACATATAGCATCTATCCATTACATCCATTACACAATACCATTTTATCGCATGTATCCTTTCCATATTAAGCTTAGTTTGGCATGTGCTCATACGTTTCCCTTGTTGAAACATGGTTCTGTCATGTGTAAGTACCCATGCTGCGCTGAGGCCAATATTGAGGGTGTTAACACCTTTTCTGTGTTAGAAGTGATCTGTTTAGTGTCCATGCCTTTTCTAGGTAAAATGTGGTTCGGCCTACGCCTTATTCACTGCACCCATTGCATCGTATTTTGTTTTGTTGCATTCAAGATTTAGGATCATTATCTTTCCCTAACAGATTATTCCTCGCTTAGATCATACCACCCAATTACTTGCACTCTTTCTCTTGCTACGAAAAACATAGTTTTGCATGTGTTCGCACCCCTTTCACATTGAAACATGGTTCTGTTATGTTTGAGGGTGTAAGCATTTAGCTTGTGTTAGGCGTCGTTTGGCTGTGCCCACTTCTTTTCTATATAAAATGTAGTTTGATTTTGCATCTCCATCCCTTTATGGTATTTGTGTTGTAACGACCCCAAAACGCGTATAAGGAATTATCTTTATTTAACTATAGGTTAATGTGCTTTAATGTGATTATATCTTTTGAATTAAAGCATTATCTGTTGAGTTACGACTTTAAAATTGAAATTACCGACCTTTATGGGTTCAGAAATTAAAATTGAGTACTTGCTTATGTTAATGGGAATTTTTAGAGCTATTTGGAAAAGTTAATTGGAAATTTATTTTGTCTGATTCGTTAAGGTGTGTTTGGGCGGTTAACGTTGCATTGCAAATTGAAGGCCTTAGAGGCTTCAGAAACCAGAACGGATTATATAGTTATGATCAACATAATTTTTAGAGTCATCTGGGAAGTTTAATTGAAATTTGATTTTGCACGATTCATAAGGGTGCGTTTGGCTCTCCCTCCCTATTATGATAAGCTTATGTATGTAATATATATATATAGATATGCCATATGAGTCATGGAACTCATCATTTTGGAGTCAAAACAAAATATCTGAGGGAGAGAACCGAGAGAAAGAGAGGGCAAAGGAGAGAGGAAGCTTCTCTAAGAGAGAGAGAGAGAGAGAGCTCACCATTCATGGGTGCTTGAAGATAAACTTGAAGAGATTGAAGAGAGAGGAAGAAGATCAACCATGGAAGCTTGGGGAAATTGAAAAGAACTAAGAGATAGACAAAGATTGAACTAAGGTATGACAATCTATCTTGAATCCTTATGTTTAAAGCATCAATTTCATGAAATCATAATGATATTGGAAGATTTGAACCCATTTGGGTTAGGGTTTTATGTGAGTATTTACTTGAACTAAATTTAAAGAATTAGAATTTGAGTTCTATAATTTTGTTTATGATTGGAGCTCAACCTTATGAATACCACATGAAATGAACTTTAGAATTGTCCAAAGAATAAGATCATACAAGAATCAAGTGTATTTGGGAATTGTGTTTTGAGAACTTTGAAGATCATGAAAGATAAAGCATTGATCTTGAACATTGAGGCAAGATTGGTTTGTTTGAAATGGAATTACACTTGATTGATGTTAGTTTATCATATTGTGGTGTAATTTTACATGTTTTTGGATGATTAGAGTTAAAATCTAGCTTAAGAAGTGGAAAAACAAGTGTTAGAGCCAACAAACTTTTTCGGACAGCAAAACTGACCCAGAGCCGCACGTACGGCGGGGCTTCCCACACGTGCGGCAGTCCATTTCCAGCACCAAATTTGATTCTGCTAAAAAAGCACATGGTCCCGCACGTGCGGCCAAGTTTCCCGCAGGTGCGGGACAGCCCTATTCAACCAACTTCAAATAAGCATATCTCTTGCATCTGAACTCCGTTTTAAGTGATTCTTGAGCCTAAATTTAAGCCCCGGAAGTTTAGTTTCTAATGGTGGTGGTCTCACTCCTAAATTCTAGGTACACAAATAGATATGCCCAAATTAGTGACGATTGTTCACTTTCTGTCTACCGGTATTATACCATTTCTTCTTCTAAACCATTTTCCTTTCGATTCCTCCTATTTTCCTAGACATGGATTATAACCTATTGAGGACTAATGAGTTTAGAACCACCATGGCTAATTGATTAAAGAACAAGAAAGAGATTGATTATATCCTCATATTATACTATGTGTATTGTGTTTGTAGGTCAAGACGAGGACATCGTCCCATTGCTACCAGAAGCCCATCATTGTGAGTAATAGTAGTGTAACGATATGTTTTATTTACTTCTTGTGGTTATGATTTATATATTGTGGTTTGCGAATAGCATATACTATTGACATTATGCTTTAATTGAATTAATGGACATGATTGAACGATGGTATTGATATGGACCTAAGGTCAGTTTGTCTCTATTAATGAAAGTGGGCCTGAGGTTGTTACAATGTAAATTGTTTATGACTCATGGCCCTAAGGCCGAGGGAGATGGAGACGTGCCGATGTTCCGTCTAAATGTAACTAATGGCTATACGCCAAGGGAGATGGAGACATGTCGATATTCCATCTTCCCCATATTGCTCTGGACAGCTGTCGTTATGTGGGCCTAAGGCCGTTCTATATCATATGTGGGCCTAAGGCCGTTCTATATCATATATGGACCGGAGGCCGTTCTGTATCATATGTGGGCCCGAGGCCGTTCTGTATTACATGTGGGCCCGAGGCCGTTCCGGAATACAATTATGGATAGGTCCTATGTATGGTTTGATATATGTATATTATATTCCTTAAGGTTATGCTCATTCACTTAACCTCCTTACATTGCTATTATTCACTAAGCCTTGCTCACTCTGTTTTATGTATATTTGTGTAGGTGAGCCATCGAGGATTGACACTAGAATTGTATTGAGATCCTCTTGTCTGCCAAGCCGCTTGGGGTACGCCTCCGTGTTGAGGCCTTAATTTTGATTACTGGGAGTTATGTAATTTATGGAGTCTTATATAAGTGTGTGTGTGAGATCTGTAAAATTCTGTGATTATTGTAAATATGGAAACGTAATTAAAGAATTACATTACTCTAAATTTTCATGTATGCACAAGCTCAATGGGCATTTTATCTATGTTGATATTGCTTCCGCTTAAGGCCCCGTATTTGGATAAGTATTGTTTTGAAATTTTGTTTTAAGGCATAAGTACAGGCTGGTCATGGACCAAACTTTAGGGGCGAGTTTGGGTCGTGACATGTGTGGTTTTGCACTGCTTGTGGTTTGATTCATTTGTTATATTGTATATCATTACATTATTTTGTTGCATTGTGTATCATTTTGCATTCTGCCCTTGAACTAAGCTGGTTTGATTCCTTGCAAAGGGATACGTAGGCAACCCTCAGGTTTAACCAACTGCATCTGCATTTTTTTTTTGTTTGCCCAAGTCTTATGGCCTTGTCAAAATGGGTCGTCTTCGGGCTTTGACATTCACTCATGTCACTTCATGACTTCGAGCTCTGTCAAAGAGGAACAACTATAGACACCCCATTTTTGACCAACCATAAGACTTGGGCGCCACTGATTGGTCACTCGATGATGAATGTATATGCTTGTCAAGTGCTTGAAAGTCCTCAGTAGAATGCTATAGCTCTGAGCCTCAAAACCCTGCAAACCTTGTGCCTTGTTGTTGCACCACAACCCCAGCCTTTCAAACCAAAAAAACCTGGGACCTACAGGCCCATTTGTGTGGGCTGTCGGCTATCCCTTTTGGCTGTCGGCCACCCTTGTGCCTTGCCGGCCAAGTGTTTGGCCTGCTGGCTAGAATTGGTGGCCTGTCGGCCACAAGTTTGTTTTAAAGGTATGTTCTGCCAACTGTGCTAGCTGTTTGTACAAATGCTTGCATCTGCTCCCATGTGTATGGATGGATGTTTCTCAGGAAGTGGCTTGTTTTTCCTCTTCCATTTTTGAGGGTTAGAAAAATTAGAGCAAAATTAATTTTCTCTCTCTATAATTCTATCCCTCTCTTGAAATTTCTTGAGCTTTTGCCTATACACTCTTAACCAAACCTTGCCATCTTTGAGCTTAGGTACTTTTGAGCCTATTTTGAGCTCTTGAGGGTGTATTTGTGTTGAATTGTTGCTTAAAAGTGCTCTTCTCTTCAAGAGGTATAAGGCTTAGCTTGTTTCATTGATTTATTGGCTTTGTTTGCTACTGTTTTTCTACTATTTTTGGGCTGTATAAACTCTATATATTTGGGCTAAAACTTGTGGGTTAAGGCCTTAAAGGGTGGAGGGGTGGTTCACTTCTCTTTCTAGCTTGCTTCTTTAGCTTTTACCCTTGTGTTTCCCACATTTACAATATCTTTTTTTGAGCTTTTAAACACTGATTTTCAGAGTTATTTCAATGGCTAAAAACATGTTTTGAAGTCCAAAATTGGAAGGGTTAGCCTCCACTCCTTGTGTCTTGCTTACATCGCTGCATGTTTTAGTTTATTGTTCTAGTTTTTGTTAGCTTAATTCCAGCATATTTTATGATTATTTCTAGACTATTTTAGGACTATTTTTAGTGGTTCATTGCGTTTGAGTCTTGTATTGCATGCTTGTAGTGTAATTGTCCTCATAGGTTTGGTGGTTTAGGCCTTAGCCACCATCCTATTTGGGTTGATAGCATTTGTTTCTTGCTTTTCTTACTTGTTTTCACCCCTAGTCCCTTCTACAACCTCCCTCAATTCTTGGCTTTTGCTTTGCTTTGAAAGTTGGTTCAAACTAGTTGCTTGTTTAAAGTATGAGATTGACGTCTTATGCTTAATGGTTTAATCCCTTTGGGGGTTCATTACCAACGGCATGACACTTCTCTCATGTCTAAAACAACTCTTGGTTTGATGCTTCTTTCCATTAGAGGACTTAAAGCTCACCTTTGGACTTAATGAATTAAAGAATGGAAAGGTAATTAACATGGAATAATAAAACTTGGACTAAAATGATGCAAGATAATAATTTGGTTTGGGTTCAATCGGATGTTAACTGAACCCTTTAGTCTTGAGTCGTTTCATACTCATTAGTGATGAAAACGGTTCAAGTGTCATTGTCAAACCATTTCCCTTGATCATCCATGATAGGGAGGGGGTTTGAGAGTCTTATTTGTTGCATTTATTGAACTTGCACCCTTTGGTTCATAAGCCATCATGCAATGAAATTGCATCAATTGATGGTTTGTGAATCAAGTTTACTACTTCTTTGAGCTGTTTGATGATAAGGAGGGGTAAGTTGTGCAAACAAACCCTTGAGAATACCCTATACTTGCTCTGTTTGCTCTCTGTTATACAGGAAAAACAGTAGCCGGCAGGCCACTTTTTGTGGCCGGTAAGCCACCACTTCTAGCCTGTCGTCCACCTTTGCAAAACCAAGTAGTGTACTTTTTCTAGCAAAACAGAGTTGATTTTGAGGTGAAAAACAGTACAAGTGTTCTACTGTGCAACAGAGGCATTTGGCAGCAGAACAGTGGCCTTTTTTGGGTGAAAATCCATGCAAGCATGAGCATTTATCATTTCCCGAGGTAGAGTAGTTAGAGTAGTTAGCTTAATACTTCTCTAAACTTTGTACTCATGTTTAATTAGTTAATTTGTAATTCATTATTTAGTTCTAATTTGTTGTAATAATTAATTAGCTAGTTTAGTTGATTATTTCATTTGTTTTGTAATTTGTAGTAATTAGCTTAGCTAGTTAGTTTATTTGGACCCTCCTGCGTGAGGGCGTAAACTTGTAATAATATGTATGTTTTCCAACCCCACATCTTTCTCCTTTTTATTTACTAGCTTATGTTAGTTAGTTTAGGGCATCATGTTTTGTTTATCATCTCTCATACCTTGCATCCACTTGTCTTGCATGCTTCAAGGCTCGGTTCATCATGCTAACTTCTATTGTTAGTTTAATGCTTCTCTAAATACGTGCTTAGACCGCATGCTATCAAATTATTTCACATGTTATGTTAAGTAGTCGAACCTAGTTAGATTATATATCGCATGTGTTGCATTAGTCATGTTGAATAGTTAGGATCATGCATTTTTCTAACTCTGTCATCCTTTTTTTTTTGCTTGGAGTACTACGTGAGCTTTTATTTGTTTTAGCATATCGCATGAATGTGGTTGTTGTAATGTCAAAGCATGTTCATCATGAGGCTAATTGCTTAAATGATATAACTGTTTGAATGCCTGTGGATGAAGGCTAGTTGCTTGACTTGGGATAATTTGATTAATGTCCATTTTAGCCCACTTTTTCGAGTGGCAAATTCACATAACAATTTCAAATAAAACATAAAATCAAATGTTCCAATTCTTGCAAAATTAGTCTATACTTATGTGAGTCACATAGTAATATAGCTAATGATCGGAACAACAACATATAATGTAAATAAGATTCACATCATGATTAGTAGAGGCCGATCTTTGATCGGGCGAGCAGGGGTGCTCAATTCATGACCTTCTCCTCTCGTACCTAAGTTCTTGAGCTGAGACAATCTTTGTGATGACGGACACGTGGCCTTTGGCACGAGTCATGGGTTTCTTAAATTTCTCAAAAATATTTAGGTGGCGACTCTGTATCTGGCAAAGTAGTCCATTTTTGACATTTTGATTCAAAATTGATTTTCCAAAAGATTTGCCGGATTTGGACTCTTCGGTGTTTATCTATTTTACATTGCACTTGTGAGATCAAATTCAGAATCGCGGGAGTCCGATACTGTAGGGCTTGTCGTCTTTCGAAAGGAGCACGAAAAGTCGAGCTACAACAAGTTTTCTTCAGGAAATTTATCTTCTTGTTGCATCTTCTTTTCATTATTCCTTTTGTCTATCATCTCCTTCTTGGAATGTCGATGAGAGTTCTTCTTTTCTTTTACATTTTTGAGTGGAGAATGTTGAGTCTTGGACTTGCTTCTTCGTGCCTTCTTTCGTGTCACGAGAGTCCAACTTTCATCTTCTTCAATAATTAAGACTTCTTCAAAGCCATCGTGGATATGCATGTCTTGATTTGGAACTTGAATAATGATAGGTTCAAGTGAACCAAACTGGATGACTTTGGGAATCGCTTTCACTGTTGGGATTGTAGATTGTGACAATTTTGTCTTGGATTTTGAGGATGGAGAATTCGGAGGTCCTACAATAACCGTCACATGGTTGAATTCTGCCGATTCGTTAAGGTCCAAGAGCATTTTGTTCTTCCTGGCCAAGTCCATGAGCAATTCCTTCAACACGAAGCATTTTTCAATAGGATAACTAACTATCCGATGATAGTGGTAGTACTTCAAATCCTTCACACGACCTATTTTTTCAGGACGTTTGCACTCAGGGAGTTGAATGACTTTCTTTTCAAGTAAATCTTCTAACATCCCTGGTACGTCAGAGTCAGGAAAGGGATACTTCTTTTCTTGTAGTTCCTTCAAAGATGGGCGTGTTTCCTTTCTTTCCTCTTTCTTATTTCTTCTTGTCTTTCATTGAAATCTTGATTGGAGCCGTGGTTACTGCCATTGCTTCTTTGGTGGTACCTTTGAAAGGCTTGCCTCCTTTTTTCACTTCTTTGTTATCTTTTCTTTGTTCAAGAATAGGAAGGTCTTTCTCGCCATGGTTGGCTATGCTAATTTCCATGTCATGTGAACGTGTAGCTAACTCTTCAAATGTTCATGGTTTTATCCCTTGAAGGATGTAAAGGAGTCCCCAGTGCATGCCTTGCATGCACATCTCCACAGCTGAGATCTTAGAGAGTCGGTCTTTGCAATCTAGACTTAGAGCACGCCAATGGTTGATGTAGTCTACCACGGGCTCATCCTTCCATTGCTTGGTATTGGTTAATTCCATCATGCTTACCATACGACGGGTGCTATAGAAACGATTAAGGAATTCACGTTCCATTTGCTCCTAACTATTGATTGACTCAACCTCCAAATCAGTATACCAATCAAAGGCATTTCCTTTGAGTGACCGAACAATTTTTTTGACAAGTAGATCTCCGTCTGTCCCGACATTGTTGCAAGTTTCAATAAAGTGAGCAACATGTTGTTTAGGATTACCTTTTCCGTCGAACTGCTGGAACTTGAGAGGTTGGTATCCACTAGGCATTCTAAGAATGTCTATCCTCTTTGTGTAAGGCTTGGAGTACATGAAAGCACTTTGTGAGGGCCCACCGTATTCTGCTCGGATGGCATTTGCAATCGTGTCTTGGAGTTGTTGAACAGACAAAGAAGCAATGGATACTGGTTGACTACTTGTGCCAATCGCTTGCCTCGCAACAGATGTATGGCAAGTTTCCTTACCAACAACTTGCTTGGACTTATACGCAGGGTTCACCTTCTCAACAAATGTGCCTTGTGGTGTAAAGCCAGGTTGATGAAAATTGTCTTGACTTGCCTCGTCAGCATTTCATGCTTCTAACTTGTTCATCAAGGTGGTAATCTTAAGATCTTTTTCTTCCACAGTTTTGGTGAGCTTGTCAATGGCACGAGCCATGGTTGCCAATTGTTCTTCCACTGAAGTGGTGCCAGTGGTCATGACTTGCATAGCCACCGAACGAGACAAATCTGAGTGATTCGATGAAATTAAATGTTGAGGACTATAGGAGATGATCTTGAGTGTGAGCCTGTACTTGAGTTTGCATCAGAAGCTATGAGTGTTGGGTGTGTAGAGAAACCTTCTGGTAGAGAATCCTTTAAGACAGAAGTGGACTTCTTCCATTCCCTTACTTCCTTTTGCTTAGCCCCGGACGTGGATACCGTGATAGATTTGTGAGACTTGCCTTGCACTTGCTTTGTTGCATTGACGGTCGGCATGACCCCACGAGTACGAGAGCAATGGTCGCCTTGGTCTTTCTATGGGTGATTGGACCCGTAGAAGTGTTGTTGTTGCTGGTCGTGACAACGGCATTCTTGCTGGCATCACTACAAGAAAAAACACTTTTCATGACCAACATTTTGGTCGCGAAAAGTACCATATTTGGTCACTAAAACCTTTTCGCGACCAAAATGTTGGTCGCGAGTTGATCGCTAAAGCCTTGTCACAGATAGTTTTCTGCGACCAAAAAAGCCTTTGGTCGCTAAAAGTGACCATTCGCGACCAACTTTTTTGGTCGCGGAAAGTCCAATTCATATTAGCCAAAAGTAAACTTTTAGCGACCAAAGATAAGTTGGTCGCCAAAAGTCAGCGCCTTGACCCAAAAAAAATAATTCTTTTGTGCTGCCTGGGACTTGAACTCTTGACCAAGGGGTCACCATGCACCCAATCCACTCTGCCAATAACATGCTTCGTGTTCATATTTGACGAAAAATATATATAACCCATAAAAATTGGGTTATATATTATTTTATAAACCTTTTAATGCCTAAATAGAAAAATAGCATGTAATTGCAGTAGTATCATTTTTTTTAAAATTTATCCCGCCATAACTTTCCACGACCAACTTTTTTTTTTGGTCACCAAAGGGTAATCTTCCGCGACCAAAAAAGCCTTTGGTCGCCAATAGTATACTTTCCGCAACCAACTTTTTTTTTGGGTCGCCAAAAGGTGATCTTCTGCGACCAAAAAAGCCTTTGGTCGCCAATAGTATACTTTCCGCGACCAACTTTTTTTTTTGGTCGCCAAAGGGTAATCTTCCGCGACCAAAAAAGCCTTTGGTCGCCAATAGTATACTTTCCACGACCAACTTTTTTTTTTTTGTCACCAAAGGGTATTCTTTCTGTGACCAACTTTTTTTTTGGTCGCCAAAAGGTGATCTTCCGTGACCAAAAAAGCCTTTGGTGGCCAATAGGTATACTTTTTGCTACCAACTTTTTTTTTGGTCGCTAAAAGGTGATTTTCGGCGATCAAAAAATTATGGTCGCCAAAATTTAAATTTTAGTTGCAGAAAGTGGACTATTTGCGACCAAAAAAAATAGGTGGTCGCCAAAAGTATTTTTTCTTGTAGTGCGTTCTTATTGATCGGAGCAATTTAAACTTTCTTTGAAGCCATTATGCTTGATCAAACAAAAGTCCAGGAAGATGCTTTATGAGAAAGAGATGAGAGGCAGAGAGGTCCCACTAGGTGTGCCAAAATTTGTAAACACAAATTTCGTATCCTGCAATTAAGACGCAAAATAAATGCACAAATAATTAATCTTATTAGTTACAATAAATGGGTGCAATCCTCTGTGGTTTGCTCTATTACAAAAGAACAAATCCTCTGATTCGATCTCTGAAATGGATTGCAATCCAATGGTTGTAGAAGCTTGTTACTGAATCGAACAAGTTGATGGATTTCTTCAAGTCTTCGAGTGGAGAAACTTGGAGAAGAAAGGCTTGATTGAGGGTTTGAACGGCTTGATCTTGAACGAGTCTCGAAATGATCTCCTTGAAAAGAGAAACCAAATTTGTGTTTGTAACTTGAAAGGATTGACACAAGTTTGAAGTGCTTGATAATCCTTTTGTTTTGAGTATGAGGAATTTTAGAGAGAATTTTAAGAAGAGAATTTGGAAGAGTCTCGAGATTTCTTACGAGCTTGCAAGACCATTAGCCAAAAAAATGTGTCCCTCTCTCTCTAATGAGAGCCTCTATTTATAGGCTTAGGAGGGGAGGATTAATTTTGGAAACTCCAAAATTGACTCCAATTTCCAAGAAACAAACAATTTACTTCTTGACTTGTGGACATGATTTGCATTTAAATTTAAATTTGAATTATTCCACTAAATTCTGATAAAAATATCTTCATGGGTCCCACACTTTTGGGTTGACCCAATTGTCAAAATAATTTCTTTTGGTGTGACCCATAATTTAAAATGGGTTAAGATCCATAATTTTAGTAAGACCTATACCCATTTGAAAATTTTGACCAATCAAAGAAAATTTATTTGGCTCGATTAATCAGACGGTGATCAAGACACATGAAAATTTAAGTGTCTACAGCAGCTTATGGCCCCAACGCCGTAAAGAGAAACTGCAATCCACCCAAGAGCATGAACATATCGAAGCTCAAAGTCCTCTATTTCTATTCCCACCAGACCACTCCTCTCACACTCCCCCCATCAAAAAACCACCAATCTCTCATTGAAAATTGCCATACCCTAACGAAAAACCATCACGACTCTCTCTTTCTAAACCATGGCCAATCCTGTCTTCATACCTCCCATGGTCTTTCAACCCCAACGTTCCCTTCAGATCTTGTGAATCCTACTTCAACTACGGCTTCACTCGTTGGATTGATCTCCTCAAATCGTATAAGATATGAGATCTATGAGGTGAGAGATTTGAGATCTGAGTGAGAAAGAGAGATATATAGTGTGGTTAGTGGCGGCGGACGACGGAAGACAAGTATTAATCACCGCCGTAAGTCACAAGTATCATTGCTACTGCGGAAGACCGAATACGGCACTCTCTAAGAGGTCTCTCTCAAGGTTACCGAAGATCCAAGCATCAGAAGAGTCATCAAGGATCTCTTTCTTTGAACCATCCATGAACCATATGGCGGATGCTCTAGTGAGCCACGCTGGCAGTGGTCGCCATGACGCCAGAGGCGGTGTGGACTAGCGGTTGGTGTCCAGGTCGGCTGCCGTCGAGAGTGGTCAAGCAGTGGAGGCGGTGGTAGAGCTGTGGAGAGGCGTTGCTGAGAGAGAAAGAGACTCTGGAGAGAGAGAGAGAGTAACTACGATTTTGATATGAAAACAAAGTATATATGTAGATTGGTCATGAATCAAGATCCTCTCCTTACTCTCTCTGCTTGACTTCCTATTTGCTAGGCTACTGGGCCCACTTTTGGGCCTAATTTCGATAATCCAAACTGTTTACATTTTAAGATTTGTTGAGTATATTATACTATAAAAAATCAAGCTGATCGGATATCAAAAACTACGTGTTCTGATCATCGAACTAAAAACCATTTTTTTAAAAAAATTTAATAAACAATTTTCCGAACACATGTTTCCTGATATCCGATTAACTTGATTTTTTACAGGTATGATATACTCAACAAATCTTAAAATGTGAATGGTTCGGATTATCAAAATTGGGCCAAAAAATGGGCCTAATGGCCTAGTAAATAAGAAGGTAAGGAGAGAAATCAAGGAGAGGATCTTGATTCGATTGATCATTGCGTAAAAACATGTTCTTATGAACAACATAATTATGAGCGTGGATCTTTAAGCAATAAGAATTCAAAATTAAACTTTTAGCATTAAGGTAAATAATAAATTTATAAATATTAGTTATTAAAATCATAATTTTTTTCATGAATTTGTAATAATATCTTAGAAGTACCACTATTTGCCAATTTCCCATTATTTGGATCCTCTTTCCAAATCCAAACATTCACAGGACGACGATGTCGTTCTGCTTCATTGGATGAAATCTCCCAAAAGATGTTGTTTGTTTAAATGGAAGACTATTTAATGGTCGATGGTGTTACACACATCAATTAATATACTACTAACATAGTTAAGATGCTATTATTTTAAAATTATAATCTTAGCCATTATATAAATTACAAATATTTAAAATTTCTAAAATTATGTCATATCATCCGTTAGTACATACACTAATTAATGTACCAATAAGTACATATAGCATTGTTCTTTAACGACAATCTGTCCCATTTGTCCCAAATTTCACTCCACACCGATTTAGCCCTAAAGAACTCATTGTATCGATGTCACCCAATCCTAAGAAGGAAGCTTAATGAGTTGCTTATCAACAATTCATCAATTTTGGAGCCGAAGTTCAAAATTTCAACCTTAGAGCCAACCAGATATTAACAATAAAATTTTCTTGTGATAAATCTCTACATGTTTGAAAATTATCATTTGGTTTGCCCAATTTTAGGCTTTATTGTCAAAAGCTTTGATATTTAAATCTTTTATATAGATGGGTAATTTATTTAAATAAATGGTATCCAGATTTTTGCAATCATAGATATTTTTTGCAAATTGCATGCCTCGTGGTTAGAATGTAAAAAGAGCTCTGAGATAACAAACCAACTCAACTAATGTTTTGTCCACAACCTGTATACAAATTTCTTAATCAAAAGAAAATTTCGAATCTTAAAAAGAAAAAAGAAAAAGAGAGTAACTAAATTACAAATACAAATACAAATTTGTAGCCAAAAGACACCCATGCTCTACCAAACTATATCTCTGTCACTGAAGGCTTAGCACCCATATATATAAGTTATCACTCATTGTGTCTAGTTTAACAAATTTGCAGTATATCATTTGATTAAATTTATGATGTTGTTTGTAATAGAAAAGGTGAATCAAGCTTGTCAGAGACTCTCCTAACATGTTAATCTCTTTCTCTCTCTCCCATCTCTTTTAGTGCTTTAATCATTAATCGTTGTCTCCTTCCTTATCAACCACCACCTCCCTTCTTATTAACCAAATCTCAAATCACCATCAAAACCAGAATCACCAACACAAGCTCACCACCACCAACATCAAATTTTTAACCATTTTGGTAATTTATACGTAATTATTCAATGAAAAACTGCATCCCAGCAACATTGCTTTTTCAAATCAATATAAAGAAATCAAACATTTTTTGGTGCCGCAAAGTTTATATTCAATAAAAACAAAACAAAACAAAACAAAATAAATAAGACGACAATAAAGAGAGAAGCCACACCATACATATGTGTGTGGTTCAGCTACTACCATACACACGACACACAAAAACCCCAAGGCTCCATCTCTCTATTTATTGATTTTCACTGTTTAATATTTATTCTTACAATAAAACCCCCTATATAAAAAGTATATTTCATTCGGTAATAGAGAGGATTGGGTTTTATCTAATATCTAACATATCCTTACTAAACAAAATAGCTTTGCACTGCCAGTGCATAAGTATATGAGGCTCGAGTTTTGTTAAGCGCACAAAATTAGTGCATGGAAAAATATGCAAAATAGAAAGGGATCAATTCTGTGCATTTTCATGGGCAGTAATTCTGTGCACATAGGTGAGGCTCTACGTAATTTTTCGAGTGTATAACAATTAAGAAGCAATGTGCGTGGTTGGCCTAGATTGTGGATTGACATGCAAACATGCAATTGCCAATTTTACACTATGCATCACTACCTCCTCAACGTTAGGGGAGGGGGTGAAAGGCGTTGGTCCAACACATCCTTTAACTATATCTTCTCAACAGCTGGGGTCAACAAGGAGGTGATAAAGTCTCTTGGATGCTTTCCTTTGATCACTTCCAGTGCCAACAAACCAAAGCTATAAACATCGCACTTTGTAGGTACCTTCATTGTGTAAGAAAGCTTTGCAAAAAAAAGAGAGACATGATCATGCACTTGTTTTGTTACACTTCAGATTCTATATCAATTTAGGAGAGCATAAAACTATGTTTACCTGGTGCAACATATCTATATGTGCGTGCAAATGCACTCCAGTTAGAGGAATCTAGCTTCAAAAGCTTGGCAGTGCCAAAGTCCGAAACACGAGCCTCGTACTCCTCATCAATCAAAACACTGTTGCTGGAAATATCTCGGTGAACAATGGGCGGTGTGCAATCATGGTGCATGTATAACAAAGTGCTTGCCACACCGTTAATAATATTCACCCTCTTAGGCCAATCCAATTTTTTAGCTTCTTCGTCTTTGTTGGAAATTGTAGCCAAACTACCTCTTTCAAGGTACTCAGAGCATGCGAACAAAACCCAAAAAGCTTCACTATGTTTTGATGCTTAATTTCTATCAATGCTCTTACCTTGTTTAAAAAATCTTTCCGATCAAGCCTCTTAGATAATGGATGAAGTTTCTTCACAGCTACTATATTAACTGACTGTAACTTCATTTTGTAGACAGTTCCATATCCTCCTTTTCTAATTCAATATATGGCATCAAAATCCTTGGTAGCTTTTACAATGTCATTGTACATTGCTCTTCCATCGAATATTGATATCAATAAAAAATCTTCACTCGGGGGTTAGGTGTCACCCTCTTCAACTTGTGACTTTCTCTTTCTTGGATCAAAAACAATAAGAAGTCCAATGAATGCACCTAGAAGTAAGAGTGCTCCACCAAGAGAGAGCACAATTATAAGAACAAGTGTCCTTTTTTTTTTTTTTTTGGAGTGTGTGTGTGCAATGCAGAAGGAATTTTGCAAGGCTACAAGCTTGTGACGTTTCCACATAGATCTTTGTTCCCTTGCAGTGCTTCTATTGATGCATTCATGAAAGCGTTGCTCATGGGAATAGGACCTTGTAACTCATTGTATGATATATCAACATACGCCATGCCACGCATATCTTCAAAACTCTTTGGAATGAGACCAGAGAGTTTATTGTGGGAGAGGTTCAATTTTTCCAGGCTCTACAAATTTGTGATTTCCAATGGTATTTCCCCTATGAGTGGTTAGTTGAAATAACTTACCAATCTGTAATGGAATTTTTTGGTTGAACATGTTGTTGCTCAAGTTCAAGTAAAACAGATTTCGATAGTTCTCCAAAATACCTGGTATTGGCCTACTGAATTTGTTTGTGGATAGATCAAGTTTCGACAACTTAGTTAGTGATCTGAGTTCTTGAGGTATCCAACCCGAAAGCTGATTATCAGTCAAAGTTAGCCACTCAAAAGAAGTCAACTTTCCAAATTCCTTTGGGATCTCCCCAACTAAACGATTTGAAGATAAATCAAGTCGTTCTAGTCGTGTTGACTTTCCAAACCCTGGTGGAATGCTACTAGTGATGTTATTTCTAGTTATTTTTAGGAGTGTCAAATTTTTGGGAATATTTCCCAATTTTCTAAGAAATTGCCATAAAAATTATTGTTACTCAGATCTAGGTAGACCCAGGTTTGGATTAGTGCCAAAATCTTCAAATATATTTCCAGTGAGTTGGTTTACCTCAAAGCGGGCTGTGGCTAAGCTTGAGCAGCTTCTCAGACTTTTAGGGATTTTACCTGTGAGCTGATTGTGGTGTATTGTGAAGTATTGAAGTTTACCACCTTGGCAAAGCTCTAGGAGATTCCCAAAAAATTGACTTTCATCCATTAATAGCTCAATCAATTTTTTCAAATTGCCAAATTCCTGTGGAATGCGGCTGGATAGTCGATTGGAACGGAGGTTTAGAATTTCTAAATTGGTAAAATCACCTAAAGAAGCTGGAATGGGACCATTAAGTTGATTTGAACTCAATTCCAAATATATGAGGGACTTCAAGTTCCCTAATTCCTTAGGAATTGGATCAGAGAGTTCATTATTCTAGAGGTATAGTCGGGCTAGAGAGCTCAAATCACCTAAAGATGTTGGGATTGAGCCAGTAAGATTGTTGGTCTGAAAGGTTAGGCTCTGTAGTGATTTCAACTGTCCTATCTCTTGGGGAATGGAACCAGATTGGGAATTGTTGAACGATTGCAACATAATTAGGTTACTCAAGTTTCCCAATGTGGAAGGGATAGTCCTTGGGAGATTGTTTCCATCCATGTAGAGCTCAACAAGATTGACTAGGTTTCCTATTTCGAGAGGAATAGAACCAGAAAGATCATTTCCGTAGAGATATAGACGAGTCAAGTTTCTCAAATTGGTTAAAGAAGTAGGAATGGGACTGGAAAGACTATTGGTGTACAAAGCAAGCTCAATTAGAGACTTTAACTGGCCTATCTCTTGAGGAATTGAGCCATTTAACTTATTATTGAACAAGTGGAGAGTTTCAAGATTTGTTAGCAGGCCGATTTTTGGTGGGATGCTTCCTGAGAACTGGTTGGTGGACAAATCAAGATAGATGAGTTTGGAGAGGAAACCAATTAGAGGTGGGATGACACTAAAGAATTTATTGATGCTAAGCTCGATATATGCAAGATTGGAAAACAATGAAAATGAAAAGTTGTCAAGCGTACCATTTACACTTGAACTTGTAAGGTTCAATCTAATGACGCTTCCATCAAGGTTGCAAGAAACTCCAAACCAATTGCAAGGACTTGCATTTGTTGAGCCACTATCATGGGGTGGAAGGACTCATGAAGGAATCGTTCGCACTTTGCTGGGTGGCTTTCCATGTGAATAGAGCATTAGCTTCTTCATTAGAAGCAGAAGCAACATTAATGGTTGAAGAAAGGAGTGTGACAAACAGTACTAAGGAAAAAAGGCAGAGTAGTTTCTCTAAAGGTCCCATTGCCTTCTTTTTTCATTTTTCCCCCCCTTTGATGGATAACTAATGGGTGTTCAAGGCTCTAATTTATACACAATTTTTCTACTGGTTCCCATATATAGACTTTGAACTTGGAAGTCTTCGTAATTAGGTCCTGTAATTTTTTTTAAGGTAAAATGATGGTCAACTTGAGTCTGTTCCACATGCTGAGGTTAAGTTATTTGTGTCTTAATTAGTGAAGAAAAACTAATCCCCTTATCTTTGATCTTTAGGTTTGAGAAAGTTTTTGGAAAGAACCTAGCTACATGAATGTTGAACATACCTAATATTATATGGAAAAATAGAAGAACAAGAGGTTGTGTGGAAAATCCAGAAATAAACTACTTTAGACACTTTCTTTTTCTTTTGTTGAAGTTTTAAAGAAATTTAATTTTGCCTCTCAAACTATCACTTAGGTCTCGTTTGAAAACATGTTATTTTAGTAACTTTTTGACTTTTTACGAAAAGATATACAGAAAAGTAGAGAAAGTGATGTGATAATTTATAGTAACTTTTTGACTAAAATATATAGTTGACAAACGAGGCCTTAATATTCAATTTAACTCATGTCCTTTTAATTATATTAATTTTACACCTTAACTATTTGATTTTAGATTAATTTGACCTCTACCTTTACCTTCCGTCTAAATCAGACGGAATTTGCTAACGTGACATCGAAACTTTATCTAAAATTTTATTCACCCCTCCCCCCCAAAACTATCTTCAAATATCAATTAGTAAATATATTAGAAAAATGAAATTTAAATATTTAATTAATAATTTGTTATTTCAAAAAATAAGGAAAATAAATTTAAAATAATAATTTTTACAAAAAATTATTTTAAAATATAAAAAGCCTTATTTAAAGTTGTCTCTTTAAGCCTCCAATTACCTTGAGCCGGTTCTAGGGAAACTAATTGAGGCCAACATTCCTAATTTACTCTCTCTCTTTCATAGCAATAGTAGCTAATTTATCCACTAGATAAATTTCAACAGGACTGATCAATTAGTAGTAAGTTGAAAATTGAGTCAACAAAAATCTGTACTACAAAAATTAATTCAAAATCGAATAATTTAAATGTAAAATTGATATAATTAAAAGGATAGAGATTGAATTAATTTTTGAATGATAATTTGGGGACTAAAATTTCCTCTCAAAATTTTGTCATTGTTGTGGTTGGGTTATTGGTTAGAGAAGTTTGTGATCTTACACATTTTTTACTGCTTTTGCAGATTTCTACTTAGTGCTGCAACTTGACCGAATTCAGCTTGAAGTGTAGAAGGATTTTCTTGAATTAACATAAAATTTTTAGCTCGAGTTGAGCATTGAGTTGTCCTAAACCAATATACTACACTTTCTAAAAAAAAAAACAATTACAAATAGGGACCATATAAGAAAATTAATTTGAGTTATACACACCAATCATTAGAATTAATTACATTGCAGTATGATTCTGTATAAAAATAATTAGTATTTTATAGGTATATTTTATGTTTATTATATGTAATTATATATTTTAAAAATAGAATTTAGATTTATGTAGTTCGTAGAGTCTCTACCTAGCTTTTGATTGAATTTAATTTGGAATTGACGAATTTTAATCCAAATCTTGACCAAATTAAAATTATATTACCGAACCTCTCAAATTTTTTACTCAAGTTGCTCAAGTTGGCACCCCTATTTCTATTATGAGGTGATGATAATACTTTTGAAATCTGGCTTTGACTAGAGGTGTAATTTGGGTAGACTCAACAGTCCAAATCCTTTTATGGTTCGAGCAACATATTTTTTTAATTTGGTACTGATTTGGATAAAAATTCAGCCTTGGCTTGGGTAGAGATACTAGGCAACCTGAGCAACTTAAAGCTTGTATATAAATATTCTTATAAATTATTAACCGTTTAATGATATTAAAATAATCTAGACTGTTATCATCATATAAACAAGTAGGGTCGGGCTTAGGCTTAATAAAACAAGTCTGAATCACAATCAAGTTTGAGTGGAGTTAGCCAACTCTCAACATAAGTTGAGTTGGATTTGAACAACTTCTAACTTTGGCGTGTAAACTTCGGAATTGGTCTTTGTATATTCTCAAGTTAGTGATGTTTGTATTTGAGAAAAGTACTTAGGATGGTGCGAATGTATATACTAGTTATTATTTAGTGTGTGGTTTTACTTTTTTTAAATTGAGTTTTTTGTTTTTCGTATTTTTTTATTTTTAATGAATATTTTTCAAATTTTAATCAATTTTTTTACTTTTTTAGATGCACCTTACTTAAATGTATCTAAATAGTAAAAATATTTTAAAAAATTAAAAACACACAAAAATATGAAAATTGTACTGAATTTTCGTTGTTTTTTTTTTTTTTGCATTTTAAAAAAAAATTCACTAAATACTATACTTTTTAATTATATTTATGTTAGGTGTATCTAAAAATTTAAAAAAACGCTTAAAATATTAAAAAAATTTCAATGAAAATAAAAAAATACGTAAAACGAAAAAGTATAATTTTTTAAAAAGTGAATTTTGAAAATTAATACCAAACAGAGTAATTATTATTTTTTTTAAAAAAATATGCACTGAATCATTAATTTCAACATACATAAAAAGTATAAATATATATATATGCAAAGAAACATGTTTATTTTATTGGTTATAAAAAATAACAACTATAATACAATCTATAGATGCTCTTTCATATTATTAAAAACATTTATGTTATAAGGGTAATATATACAAATAAAAAATTCATAAGTAATTTCTATACATAATTTTAATGACGTGGGGCTCAACATAAACTATTTACCATAATGTTGTGTTTGGTTGGGAGATTTGAGAAGAGATTTAGAAAAAGAAAGGGAAAAAGCGTGTGAAATTAGGTGAAATATAGGTATATTTTATTCACATTTCACCTTCATTTTCTATTTTCCTTTTTAAATATTTCTCCAAATCCCCTAACCAAACACAACGTAAAGCAAAACACCAGCAAAGATGGCATTCATTTACCAAAATAATATTTTTACATCATTCTTGTGATGTTTCATAAATGAATATGATTAGCATTTTCCATGATAGACACTGCTGGAAAACAGATTTTTAGTGGCGTTTAATAAACGCCGCTATATCTGTTGAAAACGACGCTAATCCCTTTTGCGACGTTTAGTACCAAACGTCGAAGATGCGGCCGTCGCTGTATCTTTACGACGTTTTAAAAACGTCATGATATTAGTATAGGCGGCGTTTTTAGAAACGCTGCGAAATGTCCCTGCCATGATGTCATGATGATTTTAGCGATGTTTTCAAAACGCCGTCATATCTTTTTTTAAAAAATTGACCATTAACCTTTTGGAGTTTAGGTGGCGTTTTAAAAACGCCGTGAAATCCTCCTTTTTTTTCTTTTTTTAATTATGCTAATTTTATGTGATTAAACTAAAAAAATACATATAATAAAACTGAATAGCCTTAATATGAGATAATAACTCCCATTCAAATTCAAATAGTAAATGCAGCATTAATTCAGTTTCCTATTCAATTTAATATCCAATCATCATTACCCACAAAATAACATATTCAAAAATTAAATTCACAATTCTCAACCAAAAAATCAGCCTTGTTCTTATCAACACCAGCAGTCCTATGGCAGCAAAAATCAACACCAGCCAAAAGTCACACAGCCTTGTTCTTATCAACTAGACCAACTTATATTACAAAAGTTTTTGTAAGATAATTTGCTCACAACTCAGAAGCAATAGTAGCATAAAAATGTAACTTAGAAGCACAGATGGCAGCTGCAAACACACAAACCATTTAAGCATGTGTATTCCATAAGCAATGTTCTAAAAGTAGTAATTCATTTTCAATATAACACCACAAAATAAAGCCTCCCAAAAAACTTGTTCAGGTCTCAAACAAGCAAGAGAAGACATCTGGTAGAATGTAATAAACTATGAGCCATCAGCAATAACTGTGAGGCATCTAGTAGAATGAGCAAGAACTTGTAATAAACTGTGAGGCATTAGCAATAATCCAAATTCCGAATATCATGCACCAACAAGCCCTACAAGCAAGGAAAAAAGAGGAACAATCAAAATCTATAAAATAAAGCCAACAAGCAAAGCAGTGATGCCCTAAAGGTAATATTACATCAGAGAGCTTGAATTCAAATACACAGATGACTAGAGTAATATAGCTATTGTATAAACAGAATGTTCAGGAGAAAGTGGCCCTTGCAATAGAACTCTTCTAATTTAGAACTACATTCAAGTTGGGATGAAAAAAAAAACCAGAGAAAAATAACAGCCAAAGACTTAGACCAGAAAATGTAATTATTACAGTATACTTGATATAATTGAAGTGATTCAACCAACTAGAATATTGGAAACTTATTTCCCACTTGTTGATCACATCAATGATTAAAATTAATACTGCTTTTGCCTAGGAGAAAAAACAATTATAACTAACTAATAGTTCATTTTGCCAATCATACGAGTATCAACAGCCAAGTTACATCAAGAACAAATTAATCATGTGGAAAGGATACAGAAATTATGTCCAAACAACATCCATAATAAGATAAAGAAGGTTTAATGCACTCCTAAGAGGTAAAATGCTAATATTCTGTCCTAACCTTTATCATCAAGAAATTACGCTTTATAGGCCAAACATTTATGAGATCAAAGATTATAAAATCAGCATGTAAAAATATGATAATATCCCAAAGATTAGGCATAAATTAACAGCATAGAAAATAAGACTTTCTATGAAACAACTGTTGAAGAAAGGTCACTGAAATGCCTATTAAAAGAAAGGGACTCGTTCGACAAAATTTTCTGCATGATCAAAAGATCCTCTCTAAAACTGTCCCAAGTGAACATAAGATGATTTGGTGAATTGACCATCTGTAGACCTAACTGAAAGTGTAAGTAAAGTCTTTGGGCAACATAAATCAGAAGCGTCTTAACAATTAAGATGATGATGAAACTAACCGAAGTGGCTAATCTTTTCAGTCTCCTTCTTCAGCAAGACCAGAGCTGGACATTTGGCTCGGGGATCAATGTGGAAAACTTTTGCCACTTCGGGACTAGAAGTTTGATAAAAGCTGACATCCTCTTCCAGTCCTGAAGCAGCAGACAGCTCCTCGCTTTGTGGACCCTGCATTTGTTGTGGGAAAGTTGACTAAAATGAGACCTGAGCAGCTGTCGGGCAGCTTATGAGAGTAAGCTGTCAAATTCAGATTCTAAGCAAACAAAGAAGCACTGTATACACACATGAAGTTGGGATTAATCAGTATATGCATTCAACCCATGCACACACATTGTTTTGTAAATTGATCTACTTATCATTTGTGATCTTAAGATCAAATGATTTATTTAAGGCCCGATAAACCAGTTAAAAAACAAAAATTATCAGGACAAAAAAATATGAAAACGCATTAGTAAAACTCAAGGCAACATATCAATTTCGGGTTGTTAAAAAAAAATTCTTTAAGCAACCTCTGGCAGCACATGGTCAAGGTGTTTTAGGGCATGTAGGAGTGACAAAAAAGTGATAAATAACTTGTGTAAATAACTTGTGTGCATTTCAAACAGGTAACTAGTAGGAAATTTTATAATGTAGCAGTCAATATATGTTCTGCTTCCTCTACTGTCGATAGGTTGTATATACTAGGTCCCGTCTTCTTTTTCACCCAACTCACAATAGCATCCCTACAAAAGATGAGTAATAAGACAATAAGACAACAATATTGTTCCATATTGTTCCAACCACCTACATGAAGACAAATTGATCCAAATGAAGACAAATTTTGAATTCCAAGGAACAAAAGTAAAAACCAGAAATCTTCCACTGTAGAGAAAATATATGAGCTACCACCACAAATTACCACAAGTATAGCATACCAATATGTAACAGAATTCAAAACCAACTAAATAAAATTTACAGGCCAACAATCTCTAGATCAAGGAGAGATGGGCAGGCTGACAAAGCTGCACAAAGTGCTGTGTTATCCATTCTTTCAATATTGTAAAGGTGCAACCTCCTCAAAAGAACCCTTCAAATTCCAAGACAAAGAAACAAAGTCAATATAATATATATATGGCGAGAATTTCCCTGGGCATGGGCGCATGCACCAATAAGGAATTTTAGATAAGCCCAAAAAAGCCCCATCGTGCTTAGGTGCCATGCCATGCCATGCCATGCGACAGCCCAGAGTGGGCTAGGTTGGAAACTCAGGACCTTGACCAAGGAATCATCCAACCCCTTGTATTGACCCACCAAAAATATACCAATGATAATATACAAGAAAATTTCCTTAGAACCATACCCAGGAGGATCGATGTCCCCACTCAAAGAGCCCAAACAGGACCTAGTGAGAATAGATGACTCCTTTCCTTGTCTAGATCTCTTATCATTCCATGAAAAGCCAGATGCATCCACAGAGTTCCTGATAGTATAGACTAGTGGTTGAGAGGATCCAGGTGATGCAATTGGGCCAGGCACTATACCAAGCTTAAGAGACCTGAATTTAGAAAAAAAATTTGAGGTGCATACTGGCTTTCAATTTCTAAGAATGATTGAAATTGTCAAAAAAAATATATCAAAGATTTTTTGTAATCAAACATAGTAACTCAAAATCAAAATCATGGGTTTTATTCAAGATTATTTTCGCTGCTTAAAAAAATTCAATCAATTCGAGGATACGCAATAAACAAAACAAATGAAAGAACAAGATTATCATACCTGCTTCTATTGCTGCCACTGCTTCCAGTGCTTCCACTATCAAAGTAATGAAGAAATTTGGGCCCGGCGTTAAATCAAGTAGAAATGTTCTACAAATTGACTAGGAATGTTAGGCCCGGCAATAAAATTTCAGGAATGTTTGGAACCAACATTAAAATTGAGCTATACAAAATGGGATAGTTAAGTATAGCATAACATCTTCATCAAATTAGACTTAAACACTGACCATTGAATCTAATAGTCACAAAAATCTACTAAACATGAATTCTTGAGGTGTTGCAAAACAGAGAGAAATATAGAACAATCTCAAATTCCATAAAAGCAAACCAAACTATGATGCGTTAAATCAAGTAGAAATGTTCTACAAATTGACTAGGAATGTTAGGCCCGGCAATAAAATTTCAGGAATGTTTGGAACCAACATTAAAATTGAGCTATACAAAATGGGATAGTTAAGTATAGCATAACATCTTCATCAAATTAGACTTAAACACTGACCATTGAATCTAATAGTCACAAAAATCTACTAAACATGAATTCTTGAGGTGTTGCAAAACAGAGAGAAATATAGAACAATCTCAAATTCCATAAAAGCAAACCAAACTATGATGATATTTGCTAACCTTATGTAGCAAAGCTTCTCTTTGATCCTAATTTCTTTTTTTTGTAAATTACCTTGCTGTGGCGAAACGAATTTCTCCATGTCAATGACCAACATATTGGGCTGCAAATATTGTGAAGACTCAGAATCAAAAGTCTATAGAACTAAATAATCAACTGCTAATGTCTTTGAGAAAATACAAAAAGAGAGCCCAAACTGTCTCAATGGAATAAGGAAAACACTAAAACACTACAAGGGAGTATCAAAGTCTAGAGAAATTCACCTCAACTAGTGTCTGCTCAAACGCAACAGCGAGAAGCTTATCCTAATCAACAAGAAAGATTTAATAATAAAAGGAAATTAGTAAGAGATAATTAGAGAGACGTGTCGAAGTAATCGTTGCACATGAAACATGACAATAACTTACCAACCATCCAGCAATCCCTGGAAGTTCAGTAACATGAAGCCCATGAGTGAAAACAGGTTTCACTGTCATCTGAAAATATGGTGGCTCGACAAAGCATACTCTCAAACGGCCAAGGAAAGGCCAGTGACGAAGGAACTTTACCCCAATCAAGACCTAGAAGAGACAAAGAAAGACATTTTCTGTTAAATGCTAGAAGAAATTACTAAGCATTAGTCATTTTTTCGCAATCAATGGCACATGACAACTATTCCAATTTTAAAAATCATTACAAAACATTCTAGATCGATTCTGTACTCTACAGATTACACATTTCAGATGCAGTGAGAAAACATGAAATTAAGAACAGTATAACAAAGGATAACTCATTATAGATGTGTGATGTAAAAGTAAAATTTAAATTTAACAGTAATTTATTACCTTCCCTTCAACATGCATGCCCATCAAATGCAACTTTGCTCGCATTCCAAAACCCAATCTCTTACTTGATTTCACAGCAAGTATTGCACTCATATCATCTGCAGTCCGAAAATTCATTCCCAACTCCAAAACCTGCATTTAATGAATTTCAACTATTATTCTGGCTACGAAACAGATTATGACTAGAAGTAATACATTATTGACATGAATCCACTATGACTAAGACAGTATTACATACCAAGTGGTCGTCATCAGTGGTTTGATGAAGAACCCTCATTTCTGTGGACACAGGAGGTGATCGTCCCATATACAGATGCTGAACCACAGCGTCTTTGTGTGTATATACCCAAATAATTCTCAAAACTAATCATCAACACATTAAAAATGATTTAAAAACACAATTTTCATACATAAAACTCATCCAAAATGATGTGGTGTAAGTAATGCCATTTTTCAAATTATAAGTCATAACATTGGGCGTTTTAGTTTGAAATTAATATAACCCCTAAAAAGCCGCATTATTTGTATGCGAATTTTGTACAAAATTTCCATTCGTCTAGAATAGGGAATCCCTCAAAGACAAAGGCATTTTGAACCAGAAAAATGGAACAAGGACAGCAATTAATCGTATTTAGGAGGGTAGACTCGTACCACAGTCCATGGTTTGTACTTCTCCAAGAACCAAGGTATGATTGGGAGGAGAATTTTCTGTGAAACAATGGGCTCCATACAAACAGGCCAAATCTTTTCAACCGCATGGTTCAACCACCGCACAGTTTCAGAATCAAAGAGTACCTTTAGAAAAGTAAAAAAAAAAAAAAAAAAGTTGAAATTATAAACATTTATACATATTCATACGGGCAAGAAAGTAAATTCTCAGAAGGAATCTCAATATCTAACTGCATACATATATATACATAGCAACATACATACATAGAGAAAATAAAAAAGATGCAAAGAAAAAATGCCACATATTTGTTCGAGAAGTTAACTTGCACTCCACTATGAACAAAAACAAATTTTGTGGAGAAGTTAATAGGATAACTATTCTATTAAAAAAAACTCATTGATACCTAAGTTTATTAAATAGTCCTAACAAATTATTGAACAACTCAGTCCACGATGCAGGGTTCTTAACTTTTTTATCCCCAAATTATAAAGTTGTTAATACAACTTCAACAGTATGTCTTCCAATCAAATTTGATCAGGTAAAGCAGTTGAAAACAGCATTTTAGTCTCATCAACTGATAGCCTTACTCGCATAAATACAACCAAAATAAATATGAAAAAGAAAAGAAAAGAGAAAGTCCGCCAAAAAGAATATCACATATTGCAAGTTAAAACATGTAAGAGGAACTATATTACACTTCTGTAGACTAAAAAGATTTATCAAGCTGATATACAAGATATTACAATTTTTTGGCAATAACAATGTTATCAATGAAGTCGGACAAATCTGGCCATAACAAAAAGTTCTCTAACCATTCAAGAGCCCTCACCAACATACTTCTGAACCAACTCAGAGCCAGAAACCCTTATAAAGGTACAATCAGTATGAGATCTAGAGAGAGAGAGAGAGAGACGGTGGAGCTCGCTACCTCGCCGATGCAGATGACGGTGGCGACGGAGCTTCGAAATCGTTCTGAATCTCGAAATCGATCTGAATCTTCGAAATCGCTTCGAAATCGCTCTGAACAGCCGATTGATATCGATCTGAATCTTCGAAATCGCTTTGAACAACCGATGAAGCTTGTGTTCTTTGAAGCTCTCTTCAAGAACAGCCGATTTATCTTTCGAGAGACGAAGCTTCTTCGTAGAGTTATCTCCTCCGTCTTCTTCGTCGTTGACAGAGAGAGAGACATGTCTGCGTATAAGATAAGAGAGTAGAGAGAGAGGGCTCAGATTAAAAAATAAGGGTTTCAAAAAAGGGGCGCGTGTATCTACCGCATTTGGAGGCGGTTTTAAACGCCTTTAAATAGAAAACGGTGCCGTTTTGGTTAAACACAATATGCGACGGTTATAAAACGTCGTTAAAAATAAAAAAAGTGACGTTTAATAAAACGCCGTTAATTAAACGCCGTTAAATCCCTCATTTCCTGTAGTGAGAATTGACATTTGAACTCCAAGTAATGTTTTTTTAATAAATGTGATCAAGTAACTTGGTAACTCATTGTTAAAAAAAAAAAAAAAAAAAAAAAAAAAAAAAAAAAGGGGTTAACTTGCTAACTCTTCCCCCACTTCCATTTTTTCTTTTGTAGGCAAGGGCTTGTTACTGAGACTCGTGAAAGCTAATTTCTTTTTCATAGTTTGTCCAATCTTTTTTAAGGATAAAATACATTTAGTCCTTAAAGTATACATTTTTTGTGACTTTGTTCTTTGAAATTTTACTTTGGTCCTTAAAATTTTAAGTTTGAGTCAATTTGGTCCAATTCCAAATGGACCGTCTAAATAGTTAACAGAATAGTAATAAAATACACACATGGTTGTTAAAGTATGTGTTTTGTGTATTTTGGTCCGTAAAGTTTTAAATTTTGTCAATTTGGTCTTGAAACATTGATAAAGAAAATAATATAACCTTACAATATTTAAGGATGAAATTGACAAAATTGATACTTTAGGGACTAAAATAATACAAAATATATACTTTAGCTACCCTAGTTGACATTTATAATTATTTCATAAACGATTTAAACAATCGTTTGGAATTGGACCAATTTGACTCATATTGACAACTTTTGATAACCAAAATGATAAAATTAAAATTTAAGAGACTAAAATAACAATAAACTCCTACTTTAAGAATTAAAATTGTCTTTTATCAAAATTTTAAATTATATACTTTGACTTCCATGTTTCATTGATAGTTAATCGTACTATGATAAAGGAGTTGAGCAATGGACCTCAAAGTTAGGGTGTTGGGGAGTCAACTTTATACAGCCAAGAGAAAAGGCACAAGCACAAAAACTGATTGGGGCAGTCATCAAGAACAATATGCAAAGTGTGGGATTGTTGTGAAGAATTTAGAAGAACAAATCCATGGTCAAAAAACGCAACCAATTATCAATTAGATCACTTACAAGCAACAACCAAAGTTCAAGGGTAAAATTAATGCAGGTTAATTGTACATTTCACTCATGTAATTTGACTTAAATTTCACTTTAATCCATATAGTTTTAATTTGAATAATTTAGTTCCTACACTTTAAGTCTAGTTTCAATTGGTTCTTCCGTTTAAATTTTTATTAATTTTGTTTGTGTATACACCTTAAAAAATTGACTAGTGTCCTAAAATTATTAATTTTAACCTTCAATTTAGATGGAATGACCAAAATGGAACTAGACTTAAAGTGATAAGTGCCCAAAAATTATTAATTTTAACTTTCAATTTAGACAGAAAAACTAAATTAAAATTAGACTCAAGTGTAGGGCCAAAATTTTCAAATTAAAATTATAGGGGCTAACGTGAAATTTTAGATCAAACTATACAACAAAAGTAATCTAAGTGACAAAAAGTAGTGAATAAAATAAATTTCGTCACTAAATAAGAATAATCCGTGACGAATTATAAAATTTTGTCACATATAATAAAAAAATAAAAATAATAGGTGACAATATTTATTTTCGTCAATAAATATTTCTTTTTAGGTAAGAAAAAAATTAAGTTTCGTCACTGAAGGTTTTTCCATTAATTTTTTTTGGTGGCGCCAAAATTTTGAGACTTTTGGTGAGTAAAAAATTTGTCACCAATTATAAAATTATTAGTGAGGAATATATTTTTGTCACCAATAATTTTACATAATTTGTTTTTAAAAAAACTTGATTTTAAATATTTTAAAATCATTTAGTGAGAAATATATTTTCGAACTAATAATTTTTAATATTTTGAGACCTTTTGGTGAGGAAATTATTTTGTCACTAATTTTGAAGGGAGAATTTTGACAATATAGGCGTAATGGAAAAAAAAATTGACTGCTAATTTTTTCCCCCCTTTTCGTGTTTATTAGTTTTCCCCTAATCTCTCTCTCTCTCTCTCTCAAAACAAAACACAAGCTGACACTTTTTTGGGTGAATAACACAAGTTGGCTCACTACAAAAAAAAAAAAAAAAAAAAAAAAAAAAAAAAACATTTTTGGCCACTATTTTTGGCAACATAATATAAATTAGTTGCTAAATATACATAATCGGCAACCATATATTGATTGGTCGCCAAAAATAAAACTATTGGCGACTAGTTAATATGGTTGGTCATGGTTGGGTTTGGTGGGAGGCGAAATTTCTGCGTTGGAATAGAGGAAAAGTTTTTGCGTTAATATATAGCGACTAAAATTTTAGTCACCAAAGGTAACTTTTTGGCAACAATAACTATTTAGTCGCAAAAAATGTGGGCTACATCTATGGTGACCTAATTATTTTGGTCACTAAGAATTTATTTGTTAATACTACACCGTTTTGAATGAATTGTTTTTTTTATTTCTTAGAAATAGTTGACCCAAAATCCCCAAATTTTCCCCATTTCCTCAAATCCTTTTAGACTGAGCAAGGGATCCGTAAAATTCATAATTCGATCTAGTCCAGTCCAGTTCAATTCGGTAGGTTTGGATTGATTTTTTGAATCCGTGGTTCGGTTCCGGATTAAAGAATTAAAAATCCGTAGTCCACGAATTGGTTTCGGATTGAACCCCACAATTCTGGATTGGAACCAATTCGAAACGTATATAAATAGTCTATATTTTTATTATACATCCTCATGCATAGTATCTTCGCTTATTCCATATAAAACCTAAACACAAACCTAAATCCGTATAGTATCTTCTTTTATTACTTTTATTTGTTAGTTTTTAGTTTTAATTTGTAATGATCTAAATATTCATGGTGGAATCAGTTTTCTTATGGTTATTTACATTTTAGAACAGTATATCGCTATTATAGAAAGACATGTTACTATTATGAAACTAATATAATGTTATGTTTATATTTTTATGAAATTAAAGTGTTAGATATATATTTTTATTATTTAATTATGTGAATCCATGTTCCTAAACCGATCCAATCTGTATTTAAATGGATTGATTCGAATTAATTCCACGAATTAAACGAATTGAATTGATTCTAATTTTTCAAGAACCGTAAATAACGAATTGGTTCTGATTTTATTCTAATCCAGTGCAATTGAAACCATGCTGACCCCTAAATCCTTTGGCGCCTAGAATTTCTTTTTCCATCGTCTCTCATTTTCACGCTCAAATCTCTCTCTCTCTCTCTCTCTCTCTCTCTCTCTCTCTCTCCTTCTTCGCGCTGCTCATCTCACTCCCATTTCGACTCCTCCACCGGCAAGAGCTCGAATTTGCAGAGCATTAATGTCGAAGCACACTCTAATATAAGGAACCAGGGATTCCAGAGAGCTCGAATTTGCTGAGCAAGTTGTTGACCTCGTGAACCCTAACATTCTCTCTCTCTCTCACTCACTTTATTTATTTATTTTTGATCTTCAAGGTTTGAATCTGATGCTCTAGATCGACGACCCTCTATGATCTCCAAATTCGGTCTTAATCTCCAAATTCGACTCCCTGAAGTGAAAGCTCTCTCCTTTGTTTCATGGTTTATACATGTGTTTGCTTAATTTACTCTATGAATTTCTTCTTTTCACCTTCATTTTTGTTCTACATCTCTTCTTTATCTTTTATTACATTCACTAAACTTGATTGAATTCACTGTTACTGTTTGTGTATATATATATATATATTTGTCAATTTGTGGTGATTTGTGATTGTGTCTTTGATTTAGGGGTTTCATCATTTCATCATAAAAAAATTGCAATTAATTCCTGTGAAATTTGTCCCAATATCTGTGGAACTAGGTTTTTTTTTTTTTTTTTTTTTTCTCTTGCCCTTTTGATTCGGGGGTTTCATGATTTTGTTTTCATTATAAAAAAAAATTGATTAATTTCTTTTTGGAACATTTACGATCAATTTGGCTCACTCAATGAAAATCAAAGTAAAATTATTAGTCGCAAAATTCTAAAATTATTACTCCCTCAAATGAGTTTACAGAGCAAATTGTAACCGTTACTCCCACAAATGGGTTTTATAGATTAACTTGCATATAACCTAAAATTTTGCATATCATGGTATTGTTTTCATTATTTTTTTAATAGTAGTTTTATTTGTGCTTGATTTTATGAAGTAGTACACATATTTATGTATTTCATTATTTGTGTTTTATATGGTCTTTGAAGAATTTCTTCAATTGCTACTAAATTAATTAGTTGAACATTTGTTTTTCTAGTGTTTGTCTATCCAATATCCATCATACTTGCAAAGCTTGGAAGGCTCAGCTTAATTGATTGGAGTTAAGTGAGTTGATCAAAGTTGATTACTTTGTTATGGACTTGGTGTATAGATTGAAATCTATTAAGGATTGTGATGGGTTATAGCATCTTGAATGGAAGCATGCTTATTGTGGAGTGTTGTTGTATAGCTTTGATGTGGGTGTAGGCTCGGTGCTTAGTTTTTCTTTGTTTGCTAAATTGGGCTGTATACAGTGCACTCATTGTCTAGCCCATTAATCATAAGTTTGACCACTCCTATAGTTAAAATTATATGCATTTTTGCATATGAATAACAAAATAATCATTAACATATCAATTGTATAGACTTGCTGAGGCAAGTGTTCCATTACTCTGACTTTTGGACCATCCTCTGCCTAAGAAATGGCCTTTTGGTTAAATTGACAAAGGGATTAGTTGATGTTAGCATAATAATATGTTTAAGCTTAAAGATTAGTTGTAGTTAATGGTAGTAGTTTGTCACTTCAGAAGATTGGAGTGGGCTTAAGCAGCTCGAATATTTTATTTTGAAGGTCTTTAAAGAATCTCAAGCTATTAGAAAACCAATATATTGTAACAGAAGAATCATTTGTCACTCCATGTTTTATTCTTTGCTTATTTCATGAGAGAAAATTATTAGAGCGTAGTTATTAGTAACTTTTCATTGGATTAATTAACTTTATTGAAGGAGAAAGTGATGATATTCGTTCCTATATCTTTTATGGTTGATGGAGTTTTTATCATGTTTAATGATCTTTCGGTTTACTTTTGTACTTGATTTGCTTAAGAAACACATTGCTTTCCATATTGCATGAGCAAGAAGGTGCACTTTGTTTATTCGATTTCTCTATTTTTCTATTTTTAGGTATGGTCCTCTCTCTCTCTCTCTCTCTCTCTCTCTCTCTCTCTCTCTCTCTCTCACACACACACACACACTCACTCACTCACTCAATTTCTCTATTTTTCTATCTCTGTTTTCCCTAATGTTTGGAATTAATATTTTCCCTAATTTTTTGAAACTAATGAGACAGGCAGTGTCCCATATGTGATTTCTTTGGACTGTATTTTGTATTTGAAGGTTATGTTCATGTTAGTTTCCATGTGCTTGCCATGGTATTGGTTCTTTATGGACATCTTGTATTTTTCATATATTTTCAGTTTGAATATAGTAATTGAGAGCAATTAGACAGTTTAAGCAGTGGTAATTTAGAAGTGCCTATCTTTGTTACTTGTCAGGACTACCATAGTAGAGGGGGCATTTTCTGCTATTTCTTTGTGAATTGAATGAGTGACCAAAGAATTTATGATAGCATGGTTGTGTCTATTGAGAAATACATTGAAATAGCATTCCAAATGAGGTTATTGTGTATCATTTTCAACATAAAAAAGTTGTACAAGCCATTTGTAAATCAAATTTGCAAGAAATATTTGATTTTTCATTTTCAACTTGTTTTAATGATCAGCTAGGATACAATTTCATGTGTGATTTTAGGTAAGTTTGGGTAAGGCGTATCAAGTTTCCTATGGAAAAAAGAGTAGTGGAATAGGACCGACTGACCTCATTAAGGGACTGACCATAGCCAAAAATGAAATCAACAGAGCCTTGGATGAAGCAATTATTGAAATAGTGAAGGCCCTTGTGATCACAAAGGGTGTCTTGAGCACCATAAAAACTGCAGTTATAAAATGCAGCCTTAGTCCCTGATATCCTTAGCGCCACTGCTTGCCCTCCTGCTAATCCATCCTCATGCGCTGCTGTGTTCTGCATTACCCTCCACCCACATAATTTAACAGAAAAGCCAAACACCAAGAATTTATGCTCAGAATTTTATTTCCAAAATTAGTAATGTACGGTTCAAATTTAACTTCTGTATGTTGAAGCAATGAATCCGAACCATACATTGAAATTTTTAGTAAAATTTTGTGTATGTAGGATTGTAGAGAATTTAATGATGTACAGACCCAAAAAAAAAAAAAAAAAAGATGGTCCATAAGCGTAATTTGTTGTGTTGTGGGAACTTTGCAGTTGTGAGTTGGCTTGGATTAAAGCCATGAAGGTTCTAAATTTCTTTTCTGAAAACCCTTGATCTCATGAATCTGTAGTTCTTATAGACTACATAAGGGATGCCAATTTTGATTGTTTTGGTCTTTTGGAGTGATTCAAGTAGCAGGGGAATGTCTTTCTGTCTCTTCTTATTCCATCATATACAACAGTCTCTTCTTGTAAGCAATAATAAATTGTGTTGGATATGCAATAAAATGTGGTCAAGGCAACATTTAGTTATAGTAATGTTATACTTAACACAAACAAAATCTAATTATCTTATTATTAATTGAATTATTAGGACTATGTGGCATTGGTGACTATCAAGTCATTTGGCCAAGGAATATTGCGGTCTAATTTTTAAACTCTGGCATCTAATTCCCTTTTTTCATGAATTGTTTGGGATTTCAGACCACTTACACTGTTTCTCACATAAAATCCTTATTATTTATTGTAGTCTAATCCAACAAATTCTTATTATTTATATGTATATATTCTTTTTTTTGGGCGTTGTTGGTATGTTTGTCCCCTTCCTGTCATGACCCGAACCCACCCCCATGGGTTAAGGACATAACCGGCCAGTAATCATGAGATTACCTACAGCCTCAAACCAAAATCAGATATGTTTTAACAGAGTTAAGGGGGCCAAACGGAAGCAATTTCAAACTTTTGTCCATAGAGTTGTGTTTACATGACACATCATAACGATCCATTCATATACATGTTAATAACTCACATAAAAATATGTAATAACACAAAGTTATGTACATACAGAATCATTCAAGTTTAAGTCAGTCCACCCAAAGTCTATATACAAAAATAATCCAATGTTTTCGCCAATATAACCAAACTATATCAAAAGAACAAAAGAGGCGAAGATAAGTCTCGTGCATAAGACGCTTGGGCTGACTCTCCAAAAACCTTCACTGTTTCTCACAAACTTCACTGAGGCTGGGTTTGGACCTCTCTTGGCTCACCTACAGACACATGAATGAGCGTGAGCGAAAGTCTAGTGAATAATATCAAATAAAGAAGATACACGAATAGTATTTAGAACGACATGCACCAAACGGCCTTGGGCCCAATTCATATTTCTATCTAGTAGATATACATATATATAGGTCAGGAAACTACGGTTCCAAACACATCAGACGGCCTTGGGCCCAATCTATTCATGTTAGTCGGCCTTTGGCCCATTTATCTTTTATTCATGTCAAATGGCCTTCGGCCCATCCATTCTTTCGTTCATGTCAAACTGGACTCTAGCCCATTCATACTTTTATTCATGTCAAACTGGCCTTCGGCCCATTCCTACTTTCATTCATGTCAAACTGACCTTCGGCCTATTCATACTTTCATTCATGTCAAACTGGCCTTTGGCCCATTCCTACTTTCATTCATGTCAAACTGGCCTTTGGCCCATTCATACTTCCATTCATGTTAAACTAGCCTTTGGCCCAACCATTCGTTCATGTCAGACTGTCATTCATGTCATACGGCCTCCGGCCCATTCATTCATAGCGAACGGCCTTAGGCCCAACCATATGGCATAGCAAACATTTGTCCACAATTCAAATCAACAAACTCATAAGGCTCATAGAGAAATAAGTAATTGGACAAACAATATATTTCAAAATATCTTTATTAAGATATTACTCACAGTGTTCTGCCGGTGGATTCACACATTACATAACACATATGGGTCACAAACAATTCAATCCGTTCTTAATTCATACATTTCTCGTAGGCTTCTTTCTTATCCTTTTAATTCATTCATAATGATCAATGCATGCCTAAGAGTGATTAGAAATGAAAAAGGACGGAAAATGAAACATAGAACACATTTACAAAATTTCAGAAACAGGGGTCCCCGCTCGAGCGTGGACTTTCTCTCTCGAGCGGACCCATTAGGTCTGCAAAAGTACTGATTTCCTCGTTTTTATGCTCGAGCATGAATTCGGATGCTCAAGCTGAAGGTCATTCTACATAGCTCCCCACTTGAGTGTGGACTTTCCCGATTGAGCGGACATCCATGTCTGCAAAAGTTCTGGGAGCTCGTATTTCCCGCTCGAGCGGCGGTTCGCCCGCTCGAGTGGACTTCATGAATTCTAGGTTTTCCAGAACTGCTCTTCAAGTTCAAACTCGACCTTCAAAGGTCTAAAACTCATAATTTCGGTCCAAAACATGCAAATACATCATATAGCATATGGATGTAAGCAACATGAGGCCAATCATTCAAAATCATGATCCAATTCTTCAAAATTAAACAGCATTTCTTTGTATAATCATGGCTCATGCATTCAAACTTCATATAAGTTCCTTATCTTCAATAATCAAACATGCATGCAATCTTTTAACTCCAATTCCATTTCAAATGGGTCAAGTGATGCTTACTCACATGAAATTCATCCAAATCATGCTTGCATGTATGATCCAACAACTCAATTTTTCATGATTAACAAGCTACATGATAGATTATACAATCCTTATTAATTTATGATAATTCTATGCATGCATGTACATTTTAACTTCATTTTCAACTAAATCTTTGCCATGAGCTACCAAATCACTTGAATTCACAAAGTCACAAGCTCAAACTCATGAATTTACTCACCTAAGGGCTTTAATCTTCCAAATTAAGATCAATTCTTGAGTGTAGCTTCAAGATCACCAAGTTCCTTAGCCAAATCTCTATCTTGAGCTCCGTCTCTCTCTAGATTCGGCTCTTCTCTCTCTCTAGAGCATAATTTCAGCCAAATTGAATAAAAAGAGAGGAGTTGAGTGTATAATGGCCCTTATATAGCCCCTCCTAATCAAATTTGATTATAGCTAATTAATGACACTTAATTAATTGTTCTGAATCTAATTATTTTGATCCGAATCAATTTTCAATTAAATTTCACCGTAGGCTCTAAAAATTACGCCAATCACAATGGCGTAGTCAATTTCGGTTTCCGTGGCCGATAAGGCCTTCAATTTAAGTTTATAACAGTAAGTTAAACAGATATTCTTACGGTGAACAAATAGAAATTCAAAACCACATATATTCATATAAATGACACACGAAATCATATCAGACACATAATCACATTCATAATAAGGATCAATTAGCATAATACGGAACATGGTTATCACAGTCTTTCCCCCTTTAAGAAGTTTGGTCCTCCAAACTTATTTTACCTTTAGTCAAAAACAATTCAGAATACTTTTGGTTCAACGGTTCCAATCCTTTTGATAGTTATTTGCTTAGTCTCAAAATCAAGCAACACTCTGTTCTTAATCAGTCAGAGACTTTCCTTTTCCTCCATACAAGGCTTGTATGGTGTCATACCAAAACTAGAGTGTAAGCTGTTGTTGTAAGCAAAGTCTGCCAATGATGGATAGATTTTTCCAACTTCCCTGAAAATCTAACGCATACGTTTGAAGCATTTCTCCTAGAATTAGAAAGTTCTTCCTGATTATACATTGATTTGCGGATGGAAGGCGACATTGAATTACAATTCAGGTCTCATTGCCTCTTGAAGGCTTGTCAGAATTCAGACACATTTTAGGGTTCTTGTCTAGAACAATAGATATTGGGACCCCATGCAAACGAGCAGTCTTATCGATGTAAACAGTGGCTAGTCTATAAGCATTATATGAAAATTTTACGAGGAGGAAATGAGCAGACTTAATAATTCTATATACAACAACCCAAACGGGAATTATACCTTGGGTGCTCAAGGCAGCCCTACAATGAAATTCGTAGTCACATATTCCTATTTCCATTCCGAAATAGAGAGAGGTTGAAATAGTTCCGTCTAGATCTGATATTTGACTTTGATTCGTTGGCATCAAAAATGTTTAGACACAAATTCAACAATTTCCTTCTTCACAATAGGTCACCAACATTTTATTTCAAATGTCAGCTAACTTTACCATAGAAGTTCGGCCTATTTCCTTGTCACAAAAGTTCAATTCATTCTTCAATAATTTCGGAATTCACAATCCAATTCGGCATTTAGTTCAGTGACTTATCACAATTATCCAAGGTCAATCAAAAGTCTTCGGGGATTTAAAGTGGATCCAGACACTGATTCCCAAGTCAACAAAGGTAACAACAAAGCAATCAACCACACGACGTACGTAACTCATATATCCCCATAGTACTAATTGTAAAGTACAATAACGTCGAAGCAGTCGACTTCTAACATAATACACGTGTTCTCAATTCACTCAACAGTTTACAGTTTACAATTCAGTTCAATATTCAACTTACTGTCCCATCGAGTCTTTTCCACATTATCTGATAGTCGTCAAAAGCATAAGGCAATTCATATATTAATCCCCATGACGTCAAAGATAATATCAAAGTAGCCAATCACATGTTAAACACAATTTACACACTTCAAAGCCCAAATTACAGAATACACTGGCACTGAGCAATTATTTACAAGGCGTACTGAATTCACACACTTTCGGATAATCAAGGTTTTCTAATTCCAATAGTGTTCACAATCAAAACAGTTCACGATCAGCAGTTACCATAACATAATTTCCCAAAATCTGATAACACTGAAGCAACTATTCTCCCATACAAAACATATTCTGATCAGTCAAAGATAAATGTTCAGTACTGTTTATAGTCAAATCAATCTGCCGTCATCGGTTCCCATAGCGTCAAATAAATAAGAATATGATAATGCACAAGCATTGTTCCTTAAAACACTCAATCACTGGATTTGCACAATTCAGTTCATTTATAACACATATGCCCCCAATAGTTGAAGGTTGGTTCTCAATGGTGCTCATGGTTAGATCAATCTGTCGATAGCCCACATAAGGTCTTGCAAATAAGTCAAGTATTCCAAACAGATTCAAGTTTTAGGTCTATCAGTTTTCCTGCCAAGAATAATCTGGCTATTTATTCATACGTAATCCGTAATCCCTCTTAACAAGGTCAACTCAGATAGAGGGTCTTATCAAATCAATCCCGACAAAGGTCTTGCCAAATTAAATCAAGGAAAGGTCCCATCAAATTATATCAAATGAGGGTTCTAACAGGCCAAATCAAACAAAAGTTCTATCAGATTGAATCAGATAAAAGCTTTCTCAAATAGGGTACTTTTGGTTCTGTAAGGCATATTTCGTTTGCTTAGGCACATAGTCAATAATTTCACAACTGTTCTAAGTTCATCAGTTCTCAAAGTCCTATCAGAGTCATTCATCACAACTGTTCATTTCAAAGTATTTCAAGTCATGTACAATATGGCATTGTCTACATAAGTTCAGGTGTAGTTGCATACGCATGCAGTTGTTCATATCAGGAGGTATGTATCATAATCAATACAGTAGTTCCCAAACAAGTCTTATATGCAAGTACATGGTGCACAGTAACACACTAAACAAAGTTCCTCGGTTGCACATAATATAGGATTTGTTATGCAAAAGTTCCAAATCAGTCACAAAAGCATAGGTTTACGAGTCAAGCCTAATGTAGCCACATAGTCCAGTCAATTGTCTACCAGTCAGAATACATGATCTCACAATTTATAAAGTTCTTTATTTGGGGTGCTCCACTCAGTCACACAATCACAGAGTCATAATTCCAGTGGTTTAGCCATTGCAGACAATGATATAACAAATAACCCTGAGCATGGGTTTAGATGTATATGTACATGTACAGAGTCAATCAATATCCCAATACGTATTTCACAAATTTCCCAAATGGGGCAGATACATACAGTAAATAAGGTATTGATCCTGTGGGCCTGACCAATCTAGATACACATATAGCAGATATAAAAGAATGCGCCAAATCAAATCAGATAATATCCCAAGCAAAGATGTACACATGTACCAGTCCAGAGTTAGTCAACATATAGGCATTCGTTCATAAACAATATAAATACCTGGGATAGCGGTCGTAGTATTTTGAGTGCTTTCTAGGATGAGTGCAATTACTCTATCTTGATTAGAAATTCCTACCATTGGTACGAATCCAACTGAGGCAGAGGACCTATTCACATTTTGTTCAGTTCGGGGACATTTCCTTATCAAATGGTCCATTCCACCACACCTATAACAAGCCCCAAAAATTCGGTAACAAACTCCTCGGTGTTTCTTACCACATTCATTACATGTCGGTGCTGTATTCCTTGTGGAGTTTGAAGTGCGCGATGATCCCGTATTTTGCTTTTTAAATAACTTCTTTTTTGAGAAAAAACCTTGTCTCTTGCTTTTCCATTCAGAAGATCGGTTCATGTTAGCTTCGATCATCAGTGTTTGGTCTAGCACCTCAACATATTTTGTGACTTCCAACTCATTCACTTGGTGCTCTTGCACTGGTGGTGGCAAAGGTTCTTGCCGTAGCGGCAACTGATGTTGTTGTCTTAAGATCTCTGCCATTTCTTGTACTATTCCTTCCAGTCTATCAAGTCGGGCTGTGGAAGAGTCTGTCAACTCGTATGCCCTTACTTTATCCATGATCTACAAAAACTGTTATTAAGCTATGCCAAATACTGGGATGCCCAATATAGAAATAAACATAGATACATATAGATACATTTGCACATAGGCACATTGTTATATTCTCATTTTATGTATCGTCAAGACACAATTAGTCACATGCAAAACAGACGATTGGATACTTATCAGATATCGCATATAGAACACTTACTAGATAATTACACATTTGACCATATTCATATTCCACATAAACACCCATTTGCAGAATCGAATGCACATAAGCAACTCTTCATGATTCATATGTTCATGTATGTGCATTATAACAAAACAAACTTGTTGTACACATTAGTGCAACAATTCATATCTCATATAATCACATGTTCTCAATGCTTACATCATGTACTTACCAAATGGATGCATCTTAAGTCTTTTCTAGGCACCTTATGGCTCATTTGGACAAGTGTGTGAGTTATTAACTCGTGCTCTGATACCACTCTGCCATGACCCGAACCCGCCCCCATGGGTTAAGGACATAACCGGCCAGTAATCATGAGATTACCTATGGCCTCAAACCAAAATCAGATATGTTTTAACAGAGTTAAGGGGGCCAAACGGAAGCAATTTCAAACTTTTGTCCATAGAGTTGTGCTTACATGACACATCATAACGATCCATTCATATACATGTTAATAACTCACATCAAAATATGTAATAACACAAAGTTTTGTACATACAGGATCATTCAAGTTTAAGTCAGTCCACCCAAAGTCTATATACAAAAGTAATCCGATGTTTTCGCCAACATAACCAAACTATATCAAAAGAACAAAAGAGGCGAAGATAAGTCTCGTGCGTGAGACGCTTGGGCTGACTCTCCAAAAACCTTGACTGTTTCTCACAAACTTCACTGAGGCTGGGTTTGGACCTCCCTTGGCTCACCTACAGACACATGAATGAGCGTAAGTGAAAATCTAGTGAATAATATCAAATAAAGAAGATACACGAATAGTATTTAGAACGACATGCACCAAACGGCCTTGGGCCCAATTCATATTTCTATCTAGTATATATACATATATATAGGTCAAGTAACTGCGGTTCCAAACACATCAGACGACCTTGGGCCCAATCTATTCATGTCAGTCGGCCTTTGCCCCATTTATCTTTTATTCATGTCAAACAGCCTTCGGCCCATCCATTCTTTCGTTCATGTCAAACTGGCCTTTGGCCCATTCATACTTTTATTCATGTCAAACTGGCCTTCGGCCCATTCCTACTTTCATTCATGTCAAACTGACCTTCGGCCCATTCCTACTTTCATTCATGTCAAACTGGCCTTTTCCTACTTTCATTCATGTCAAACTGGCCTTTGGCCCATTCCTACTTTCATTCATGTCAAACTGGCCTTTGGCCCATTCATACTTCCATTCATGTCAAACTGGCCTTTGGCCCAACCATTCATTCATGTCAGACTGGCCTTTGGCCGAACCATTCATTCGTGTCAGACTGGCCTTCGGCCCAACCATTCGTTCATGTCAGACTGTCATTCATGTCATACGGCCTCCGGCCCATTCATTCATAAAGAACGGCCTTAGGCCCAACCATATGGCATAGCAAACATTTGTCCACAATTCAAATCAACAAACTCATAAGGCTTATAGAGGAATAAGTAATTGGACAAACAACATATTTCAAAATATCTTTATTAAGATATTACTCATAGTGTTCTGCCGGTGGATTCACCCTTGAGCTCGACCCTACACATTACATAACACATATGGGTCACAAACAATTCAATCCATTCTTAATTCATACATTCCTCATAGGATTCTTTCTTATCATTTTAATTCATTCATAATGCTCAATGCATGCTTAAGAGTGCTTAGAAATGAAAGAGGACGGAAAATGAAACACAGAATACATTTACAAAATTTTAGAAACAAGGGTCCTCGCTCAAGCGTGGACTTTCCCGCTCGAGCGGACCCATTAGGTCTGCAAAAGTACTGGTTGCCTTGTTTTTACGCTTGAGCATGAATTCGGACGCTTGAGCTGAAGGTCACTCTACATAGCTCCCCGTTCAAGCGTGGACTTCCCCGATCGAGCGGACATCCATGTCTGCAAAAGTTATGGGAGCTCGTATTTCCTGCTCGAGCGGACTTCATGAATTCTGGGTTTTCCAGAACTGCTCTTCAAGTTCAAACTCGACCTTCAAAGGTCTAAAACTCATAATTTTGGTCCAAAACATGCAAATACATCATATAGCATATGGATGTAAGCAACATGAGGCCAATCATTCAAAATCATGATCTAATTCTTCAAAATTAAACAACATTTCTTTGTATAATCATGGCTCATGCATTCAAACTTCATATTAGTTCCTTATCTTCAATAATCAAACATGCATGTAATCTTTTAACTCCAATTCCATTTCAAATGGGTCAAGTGATGCTTACTCACATGAAATTCATCCAAATCATGCTTGCATGTATGATCCAACAATTCAGTTTTTCATGATTAACAAGCTACATGATAGATTATACAATCCTTGCTAATTTATGATAATTCTATGCATGCATGTACATTCTAACTTCATTTTCAACTAAATCTTTGCCATGAGCTACCAAATCACTTGAATTCACAAAGTCACAAGCTCAAACTCATGAATTTACTCACCCATGGGCTTTAATCTTCCAAATTAAGATCAATTCTTGAGTGTAGCTTCAAGACCACCAAGTTCCTTAGCCAAATCTCTATCTTGAGCTCCGTCTCTCTCTAGATTCGGCTCTTCTCTCTCTCTAGAGCATAATTTCAGCCAAATTGAATAAAAAGAGAGGAGTTGAGTGTATAATGGCCCTTATATAGCCCCTCCTAATCAAATTTGATTATAGCCAATTAATGGCACTTAATTAATCATTTTGAATCTAATTATTTTGATCCGAATCAATTTTCAATTAAATTTCACCGTAGGCTCTAAAAATTACGCCAATCATAATGGCGTAGTCAATTTCGGTTTCCGTGGCCGATAAGGCCTTCAATTTATGTTTATAATAGTAAGTTGAACAGATAGTCCTACGGTGAACAGATAGAAATTCAAAACCACATATATTCATATAAATGGCACACGAAATCATATCAGACACATAATCACATTCATAATAAGGATCAATTAGCATAATACGGAACAGGGTTATCACACTTCCCTCTTATAAGCACTTCTAGAGACAGAGGGAAACAGAACAAGAGAGATACTAATGTGCTAGAACTTCCCTTTGAATGGCATGTGGCAACATCATGATAGCACATAGTCAAGATAGGTTGTCCCTTGTTCATATGGACAATCAATATTCAAAATGGTAAAAGAATTGTGCCAGGGAGTCTATAGCTTTCAACTGAAGTTCTCAAATCTGGACCATCCTTTCTTCCTCTGGTTAAGGTGTCACCTATTGGATTAATTGCATGGAAGATGTCATTTATGTACCCATAAGATCACAGCCATGATCACTACTCACAGCATGAATCAAGTGCTTATAATTTATAGCTATGTACGAATTTAGGTAATTTATGAGATTGGGAAATTTTAGTTTTCCTCTGCATTAGTTGATCAACAGAAATTCAGTGATTAACATCAAGAGAATGGCTATGTTTACTATGTCAAATGTATGGCAAAAAATTGGACATGATGACATTTTTTTATTTTTTATTTTTTATTTTTTGTCATTGAAGTATGCTATTTTTTGGAAAAACATCAAAGTATTTTAGTTTGTATTTTTTATTTTTTATTTAGCAATGTTACATGTTATTAATTTTTCATTATCTCTTTTATATTACTATTTATATGAGTCATCATATGATATATCTTATTTAGAGATAATTATTAAAAAATCATAGCATAAACAACTTCAGCTTCCAAATCCTTAAATACCTTCTAGAAGCATAACAACCAAAGTGAACAATTACTGAAAAAGCTCCAGCTCAGCTAAGCCTTATAGTAAGCCTTAGAGAAATGATCAAATTTAGAAACCAAGTTCAATGACATGGTAGCAGATATAATGGATTAAAATGACAGACTCACCAAATTCTTTGGTTTTAACTTATCTGGTTTTGGTTTAGCTTTGGTTGGTGATTGGCATTTGTATGAGAAATTAGCTCCAAATTCTCTGATGTTGTTTCTCCCAAAAAACTTGATGTTTGCTGCTCTTGTTTTTTGCTGCATGGTGGTGATGCTCAAGAACAAAATCACTTTTAGTGGTCATTGTTTTTCTCTCATGTGTATTGCTGACTTTTTTTTTTTTTTTTTTTTTTTTTGGAACGGCATGTGTATTACTGAATTAATAAACTTTTTTTTTTAAGTATTTATTCTATTTTTCTCTTATTTGAAAACTTGATCCAGATTTGATTTGATCCAGTCTCTGTTCAGTCTAGAAGGGCTGTATTTACCTGGCTATTTTTCTTAGAGTTGATTTGACCTTAAACATCCTTATCCTATTTTTACTTCTCTAGCTTTAATATTGCACAACTTTCTCACAAGGGAAAAACATGATTCAGCTGAAAGTTGTACTCGTAAAAAACAAAAATGAAAGTTGAAAATATTATGAAATGTATGATAGATTTGATTCTAAAAGAGAAGCTTTTTTTCCTCTGTTTTTTGGTCAGATCCAATAGAGAAGATAAATCTCTATGAAAATAATTAGATCATCTGCCACCTTGTTGGAAAGTTCTTAATGTTTTTACTTTCCAAGAGCACATCTGAAGAAAGCATGATGATGAAGATGAGAAGTTTATGTAAATATTGTACAAAATATAATGTATTTGGACCCTAGTAATATATAAGAATAGCCCCTCATGTGCTTGTATATGTGGTGCTTTAACAGGTTGGAGGCTTCTCCTTTATTTGCCAGTTTCTCCGTTGCTCCTATTGTGCTGACTGCTACTTTTGTACTGGCGCTGCTTAGGTTTTCTGTGTGCCATCATACTAGTGGTGAAACCAAGAAGTTAAATCATAAGGAACATTTATTAATTATAACATTGAAAATTTTTATCAAAATATTTCACATAAATGTTTAGATTGACTTGAAGAAAGATATATATATATATACTAGCGTATGTCCGTGTCTGAAGGCACGATGCAAATAATATTAGGATTAGAATATAATTGTAATTCCAACACTATTTAAATTTATTTTTTAATTTGATAAGATCACAAATTTATTATAAAATTTCGGAGTTCTCACAAAACTCCTCACGAAAACTCGTTTTTGCTTATATAATATATAGTTAGATAGATAGATGTGCCTAACATACATACAATACTATTTTTGTTTATATAATTATATGAAAATTGTATGTATGCCCATAATGTCATAGTGTATTACGGGCACACGTACATTGTATGGAAATATGTGTAAAATACATTGAACAAAAAGAAGAAAATAAAAAAAATAAAAAAATAAAAAGAAAAGAGAGAGAAAGGTGGGATCATGGGATCATGGAAGGATGGGTGAGAAAAAGAAAAAGTAAGAGAGAGAAGCGGGAAAATAAAAAATGTATATGTAGAATATTTTTTGAAAAATATATCTCAGTCGTTATTTTATAATTTGAATAGATCTGAGCTGTCCAAATATCCTAGTAGGACAAATTCAAAAACTATCCTGCTTTATTATATAGATATTATTTGTAATTAATATATGATGGACAGTATAAAAAAAAAAGAAGTCATGGATATAAGTTTTAAAATAAATTATATAATGATAAAGTAATTTTTTATACAAAATTTCAATAAAAATTCAATATAAAAGTAATATCACGTCATCATTGACATATGATATCACCAACCAATAGTAAAGAAACACAGAGAGGATGAACTCTACATGTCAAATATAACTAACAATTCAATAAATTCTAAATTTTCATTGAGATTAATTCTAATTGTATATCAATAATGATAGACATCACCATTGTATTGAAATTTTCATAGATAATAATATGACTCATTGTAATGTCCTTATTTTCAATAAAAAAAAAAACAACTATTATTTTTCTCATAATTTTAAAAATGTCAATCGATTTTTCACTCTAAATAATATTTTATAATTTTTTTTATTTAAAATATTTTCTTTATGTTCGCAAAAAAAAAAAAAAAAAAAAAAAATCCAAAACCTAGGGACCAGTTGTGGCTCCACCACTGCATCTTACTAACCAATCAATATTATGTACTTATATTTACTTGTTGTGTTAGGATGATTGCAATTTTTATTGTATCTTTATTCATTATTATATTTATTTCAAAATGGCAGGACAATATGATAAAGTTCCAAGATGCACATTGCTCCGAACCTAGTGTGGTTCCAATTACTCCAGAAGAGCTATCTGTGAAGGTGCTCAAGTAAAGGTCAGGATATGTTAAAGGACTTGGTTTGAGGCCTTCGTCCTCGATTAGGACTACCACTGCTTCTAGTGACAGTGACTATGTGAGGCGTCTGGAGATGGAACTAGAAGAGCAAAATGAGGAAATTCAGTTATAAAAAGAGAAAATTACAGCACGAAAACATGAAATTCAAGCACAAAAAGAGTAAATTCAAGCACAAAATAATGTGATAGCAAAGATGAATGAGTCGAGTGAGGAGCATTTGGAGATGACGTCAAGCATCATGGAGTTTCTTAAGAAACAAGGTTTCAACGGACAATTTAGGGGGAAGGGCATCCCATGAACTCGTAGATCGCCTTTTTGATATAAGTCCATCATGCTTTATCTTTTCAATTTTCTCATGTTGGTTAGTATATATTGGTTAAAGCACAACTGTTTAAGAAAGTTACACTTTCAAACTCAATTAGGCTACCTTGTACCAATAAGGAACCTATGCGCCAATCCCTCTTGCATTAACACCATAGCCAGCTCGGCACTTGCTGAAGGGTCTAAAATCAAGAGAAACTTTGCAACATTGTTAAATTGCTAGTACAAACATTGAAAATGATCATAAGATACTGAAATGCTTAGTTTTATATTGTTTATGTCGATCTATCTTAGTTTGAATTTTGTGAAATTGAAAACCCATTAAAAACAATCAAACCATATCAGTATTTCTCATTTCTTTCTAAGCAAAGTTGGAGAAACAGTAAGTGAGATAGTGAAGTTGTATCAAAGGGACATCCACTGGTAGATAGTGAAATTTGTGGAGAAAACTGAAATTAGTACAAGAGAGATCCAAGTTTCATTGAACCATTTTATATGACAATAAAAGTCATCATGTTGCTTGATTGTTTTCAATATTGGCATGTTCATAGGTGTTCATATAACTTGCAAGAACTTGCCCCCAATTAGATTAGCTATTGTTTTGTGATTTAGTACAGATGAAAGTCAAGTTTTGGTAGAAAATGCATTTTTGCTAAATTGGTTTAATCATATATAAAATTATTTATATATGAGTTTAGATGTAATTGATAATATATTGATGTTTTCCTTTTTTATTTTTTTCCCAGATTGATTTTTGATGACATTTGGAAGCATACTTGCAAATCAAGATCAAGTGTTAATTTTTTTTTTTGTGGACTGACACTTAGTTCTACTTGCAACTTAAGATCAATTATTGATTTTATTTTTTTGGATTGATACTTAGTTCATTTTGAGATTTGCTGTGATGGTCTTTGTTATAGTTGATGAATTGTTATTAAATTTGTTTGATGGATATATTTTGATTTATAATATAAATTGTTTAGCAAATTTTTTGTGCGGAGTTGTGCATAATAGCTAGTGGATTTCTTAGTACATTTAGTAGGTTATTGGGATATGAGCAGGGATATTTGTGAAATAACAATTTAAATTGAAATATAAAATATGGAACAAGTTTAGTGACGAATTTTTTCGTCATATGTACTTGTATTATGACAAAGTGATTATTCGTCGTTAATAAATATTTTTTGTGCAAACTTTATCCTTGTTTATATGTGAAGGTTTTTTTTATTGATTTTGTTGTTTGGTGGCTAAAAATTTCATCATGTATATATATTTTTGCCACAAAATATATTTCGTCACCCATGTCGGACTTTTGGAGACGAAAAATTTCGTCAACTTTACATCTTACTGTGACGAAATTATTTCCTCATCAATGATCAACATGTGTAACAAATTTATTCGTCAACTAAAGTTATATATACAGTACTGAATAACTGTTTGGTGACGAAAATGATGATTTTTGGTGATAAAATGTTGTCATATTGGTGACAAAAGTTTTAGTCACTAAAGTAGTTTCATTGGTGACGAAATTATTTTTTCTCACGGCGATTTTTTAGTGATAAACATTCAATGACAAAACTGGTGAGGAAAATATTTCCTCACAAATATCTATAGTGACGAAATTAGCTCTTGGAAGACAAAAAATTCATCATTTAAGACCCAACTTCTTGTAAAAATGTAATTAATTCAATTAGTGCAATTGAAAGTAGATAGACTAAATTGACACAAAGGATAAACTACAAGGATCACCGTTGTAATTTATCCTAAGTTTTTGGCTAAAAAGTCAATAAATTTAAAAAAATGTTAAAAGTCATTGAAAAAAGTTAACCAAACTAGGTATAAGAAGTCACTAAAAAAAGTCGAACTGTAATATTGATTTTTTTGGGTACAAATGGGTTGTAGAATTTTAACTAATTGTGATAGCTCAATTGGCCACTTTTGTATACTTCTATTCATAAGATGAGGGGGTCAATTCTAGTTGTTGTTTTTTTATTTTTATTTTATTATTATTATTATTAAAAAAAATCAAAGATAGCATTAGTATATTAGTATAGTTAGCTTACGATTAAAGGATTTGTTGATTCATTAGCTCAAAATCCTGACTTCTCACTTACCACACTTTAATGTATGGCTAATAGACCCTTGAGCCATACCCCAATGTCCTGGGATCAATCCTATTCAATGACAAAGATTTATTATATTTTCTCCCCTATTAAGAGAGTTGTATTATGAGAGTTGTATATAATTGTTTATCTCTTTTCAAGTTCGGCTATTTCTTATAGGAGAGGTGCTAAATCCCCCAATATAGCACTGTTGGGGTGTCAAATTTGTGCTCCCAAACATTTTTCTTCTTATAGTGATTGTTGGGCTTGATGGTTGATGGGTTTCTAGCTATGTATTCTTGTGCTTGATGGACCAGTTTGATATAATTGTTTTCATATTAGTAATTAATATCCTACCTACTGCTTGCCAAAAAAAAAAAAAAAAAAAAAACACACACACAAAAAAAACCCAAAATATTATATTGAGCCCCATTAGTGATCACTTGGTCACCACAAAAAATGTGATCAATTAGTCACCAGACTCTATAATATATTCCATTCCAGTTGATTAGTTTTAACTTAAAGACCATACAACTCTCTACTATTGGACGAATTTAATCGATCATCAAAACACAGCTCTCTACTATCGGACGAATTTAATTGATCATCAAAACATAAATAGAGTTCGGTTATGATATTAAAAAAATTTAATAACCATCCCATTATTTTATACGTACAGGTTGTACAACTACATAAACTCTATACAAACCCCATCTTCTTGTGTATCCCATATTTGAGTATTTGATCTCAATAGATGTCTTGTTTGAAGCAATTTATGGGTGCTTATAATGGTTTTTTTTTGGGTTTGTACTAAATGTTCAGTGCAATTTTGTTTACATTTTAAGGCACTGGGGCTATAAGTCTAAAAAATTATTCCAAATTTTATTCTTTTTTTTTTTTTCCTATAAGAAGAATAATAATTTGAAAAATTATATTACTCATTTATTTGTCCATATGTTCACCTATCTATCCGCCACTGATCGTCAGTGACTTTTCTAACACTGGCTGTTTTTTGGCGACTTTCCAACACTGGCGATGGGGGGCGATTGATACTAGCGTATGAGAATAGAGAAGGAAAGTAGAGATTAAAAAAAAAAGGGTTCAAAGGTAAAAGTAAAATAAAAAAATTAAAGCAATGATTTATACTTCTCTCTCACTAATATATTTACTTAATCATATCTTTAAAATAAAAACAGTTCATTGTTTTTTTTTAACTCACTTCTAAACATAAAATAAAATTAATTATAATAATGTAATAAATATCACATTAATACATAAAAAATAATTTATGAAAGTTATTAATTTATGCGTTTGGATCATCTCCAAATGTTTGTAACATTTGTAGAACGTGTGCCCAAAAGCTACCACGCTGCAAGAGAAGCTCACCAATTTATTATAATGATGATGTCGTTTTGACTCTTTCGATGAAATCGCCCAAACCACGTTCAGAATCTCAACCTTATAACCAGGCAATAACAATAATATTCTTGTGATAAAGCTCTACATGTTTGAAATTATCATTTGGTTATCCCTATTTTAAAAAGATTTGAGATTATTAAATTTACGGTTTTTATAGATGGGTAATTTATGAAAAATTCTAACATACACACTCTTCAAACCGGTGCATCATATGCACCCCTAGATATGACATTTTTTTTCTTTAGTTATAACAAATTTTTTTTTTAGTTATAACCATGGTTTTAAAAACCGGACCGGACCGGCCGGTTCAACCGATTGAACCGCCGACCGGTCGAGGTTCCGGTCTGGGTACGCCCACTGAACCGGTCATACTAAAAAATCGGCATATTTTGAGAGAATCGGGAAAACTGGCGGTCGAACCGCCGAACCGGTTCCAGTTCACCGGGTTGATAAAACGAACTTTTGTATTTTTCTTCTTTTCTTTCTTTCTTATTTTATATATATATATATTATATTATATTATATTATATATATATATAATAAAAATTTAATTGGAAACTCTCTTTTAAGGGTCTTCTCTTGTGAAGAATCCCATTGAGAGCTTAAAATTATTGTGAAAGCCTCTATCTATTTAAAAGAAAAAAATCTTCCAAAAAAACTCAAGAAATCTATGTGGGATTCAATTAAATTTATTGGAGGGAAACTTAAAATTTTGATATCCCTCTAAAATTTTTGCTCTTCTTTCAATCAAATTATTTGAATTAAAATCATATGGAGGGAATATTGAATATTTGATTTCTTCTTCCAAAATTAAAATTAATAATATTTTTAAATATATTTTTATATTTTTTAATAAAAAAAGTATTAAGAGAAATATTTAAGATTATTAAAATTTTTAATTTATAATTTTATTACTTATATTTTTATTTAAATATAATTTTAATATATTTATGACGTCACGGTTCGATTCTGATTCAACCCGACGGTTGAACCGGTGACCCGTCCACCCGATTATTTTTCCAGTTCACTCACCGGTCCGGTTTTTAAAACATTGGTGATAACATTATTTTAATTATGACTCTTAAATTTTTTAATTATGCTTCATGTTGTGTTTGGTTATGACATTTTTCTTTTATTTTTTTAATTATGAATCAAAAAGTATAACGTTATACTATTTTCTTTTTAAGTTATAAGATACACATGATACATACTTAGATGTATATCATAGTGTTTTCCATAATTCATACTTGTTGAATGGTATCCAAAATTTTCAAATCCCTTATAAATGGAAAAGAAGAATATCCAATTTCCTTGTAAAAGATGATATAAGAATGCTCGTGCATTGTTATAGCCGTCTCTACTAATCTCATTACAATCTTCAAGCTTTATATTAATGCAATTTGTTAAAATTCATTTACTAAACTGAGATTTAGATTCACAATCTAAAACAAAACAAAATAAAAACAAATAAAAACATATTGAAAAGATGGTAAAAAGTTAGCTTCTTGGCTTTTTTTTTTTTTTTTTTTTTTGTGTGTGTGTAAAAAAATAAAGAGATGATGTGACTCAAAAAAGCCAAAAAACTAAAAAAAAAGCTAAAAAGCCAATCTTCCCAAATTGCAGTGCATCATTTGATGAAATTTATGATGTTATTTGTAATAGAAAAAGTGGATCAAGCTTGTCATGACTCTTCCTAACATATTAATCTCTCTCTCTCCCCTCTCTTTTAGAGCTTCCATCATAAACCACCGCCTCCTTCTCCGCCAACCACCACCTCCCTCCCTATTCACCAAATCTCAAAAGTAATCTATGGTGACGAAAAGTAGTGAAAAAAATAAATTTCGTCACCAAATAAGAATATTCCGTGATGAATTATAAAATTTTGTCACATATAATAATAAAATAAAAATAATAGGTGACGCAATTTATTTTCATTGATAAATACTTCTTTCTAGGTTAGGAAAAATTAAGTTTCGTCACCGAAGGTTTTTCCACTAATTTTTTTTTAGTAACACCAAAATTTTGAGACTTTTGGTGAAAAAAATTTATCACCAATTATAAAATTATTAGTGAGGAATATATTTTTGTCACCAATAATTCTACATAATTTCTTTTTGAGAAACTTGATTTTAAAAAATTTAAGACTATCTCGTGAGAAATATATTTTTGTCGCTAATAATTTTTAATATTTTTAGACCTTTTAGTAAGAAAATTATAGTAGAAAATTTTTGATATATTAGATGATAATGAAAAAAAATAGACTACTAATTTCCCCAACCCCCCATTTTTTTCTTTGTTTTTTTTGTTCATCAGTTTTCCTCTCATCCCTCTCTCACAAAACACAGCCCCCCTTCTCCTCCTTCAACGTCGCCACCGACGTCATCCGTTCTCCTCCTTCAGTGCCGCTACCAATGTTACCCGCATTTTCCTCCGAGCAATCGTCAGCGCCGCCCCCGTCGCTTCGAATAGTATTCGATTATTTCTCTATTTTTCTATTTTCAGGTATGAGTCCTGTCTCTGTCTCTCACTCAATTTCTCTGTTTTTCAATCTTTGTTGCTAATTTCCCTTGCTTATTCAACATCTACATGTTGGATATAGTCATCACCCCATTGAGTGATCATGGAGCACCACCAAATTAATGGCCAACAATGGTGCACCACTTAGTGTTAATGGAGCACTTAGAGATGGTGAAGTGTGGTGGTTGAACCCACTAAGAGAGAAGTGGGGTGGTTGGAGTGTTGTCTTCTTCCTCCTCCCATTTGTGTATAAATGGAGGAGGTGTTGGAGGAAGAAAATGAGAGAGAGTGTGGGAGCCAAGAGTGAGCATATCAGTGAGGGTGAGATGTGAGACGGAGAGATCCGTCTCCCTCGGTGTGAGCGAGGGAGACGGGAGAGTGGGTGAGTGAGGAGAGTGTGAGCTCCTCCTCTATTGTAATCTTTCTGTAATCTCCAAATTGGTATAGTGAAAACCGGCTACTCTCCCGTGGACGTAGGCATTGAGGCCGAACCACGTAAAATATTGTGTCTCCTTGTGTGTGGGTGTGTATTTCTGCTTGGTTTAATTTCCGCAAAGGTCTTGGGGGGATCCCGTAGGCATTGAGGCCGAACCACGTAAAATATTGTGTCTCCTTGTGTGTGGGTGTGTATTTCTGCTTGGTTTAATTTCCGCAAAGGTCTTGGGGGGATCCCGGATCCCAACAATTGGTATCAGAGCCTCGCGGTGGCGTTTCGGAACCAAAACAGTGCAAAATCCGAATCTGCCCAGAAATCGAATTGCTCGAAATCGAGTTTTGAGCATACCAGGAGCAAGGGCTCGACGAGAGGAGTCCAGAAATGCAAAGCAGAGCCCAATCGGAGCATAGACGCGCCTTCACGCGCCCCTAGAAGGTGGCGCGTGAGTCCCACTCTCAGGCACGCGCCCCACATGCTGTTGATGAACCGGCGCGTCGGCGCACGCGCGGTCATGCGCTCCCACGCGCGCCAGAGGAAGAAGACGAGTGGGAGGGGCAGCGCGTGTCTGGCACGCGCTCGGAGCACGCGCATGCCACGTCATCATACACGTGGCGACACGTCAGCAAGAGGATGCCACGTGTCGGCCACGTCATCGCCACGTGGCGGCCCATGTCAGTGCCACGTCGGAAAGGAGTGCCACGTCATCGAAACACGTCAGCAGCACAGAGGAGGGATCCTGTGTTACGCGGCTAAGGTGCAGCCGCATGGAGAATGGATCCGGTGCTTCGCGGCTATGGTGCAGCCGCAGATCTGAGGCGTACAAAATGTTTTGGCTAGATCGAAGCCATTTGGAGTCCGTTTTTGGCGATCCAATAGTGGCTTCCGACTATTTGGAGTATTCCGGACACATCTGTACGGTCAAATTTTGGAGACGGAGTTTCTGTAAAAAGAAGGCAGATTAAAGAGACAGACGGCATCAGATGCAGTAGACGGAATATTCTGTTGGTACACGGAATATTCCCTGAACTTCTGAAAATTGCAATTTGGCCCATAATTTTCAGAATATTGTGGTGTGGCCCAGCTTTCGGGGATATTTTTTAGTGAGGTCCCCGGAAATGCAGCAAAGGTTGGTCCTAGCTAATCAGACCGTTCCGGACGCAACCGCGAGGTCAGAATAGTGAAATTCTGAACGGTTTTTTAAAGATTGTTAAAACATGGGAGTTTGTCATCTTTAATACTCGGAGGGAGGTTGCCGGATATTGTGGAACGCTGCGGAGTCACTGAAGAGGTTAGAATGGGTAGATTCTAACTAGATTGGACAACCAGGTACAACTCGAGATAGATCATTGAAGACCAGGGGAGATCAGGCTTGATTAAATGGAAGATCGAGGGAGATCAGGATTGGTCAGGGGCGATCAGAGGATTGCAGGTATGATTATCTCAAGATCAACAATGTCTAGGAAAGTTCTGTCAAAAAGACAGTGTCTAAGGAGACTGGTTCTTAAGTGGGACCGAGTATGACCCCACCAGTCTTTCCTGGGAACTTTCCTGGTTGTTGACGTCATCGGAGGGTTTGGTTCAATCAGAAGAGAAGACCATTCATCAACGGATAGATGATTTGGCAACCAGTTCAGGCTCAGGGAAATGCTGTGGCTGTTGGAGCTACTGTATATGAGTAAGTACTGGTGGTATGTGGACCTGTAGAACAATAGTTGCAAAGGAGCATACTAAGCGCAGGAGCACAAATGCAGACGTGCAAGGGTACGGTAGAATATCGTACAGAGGCGCCAGAGGAGTGTGCAGCAGCGGGTTGTTGAAAGTTCACAGGAATTGCTAAACAGAGAAATTGAGACAAACGCAAGAGTGCGCGCCAACGAGTGGCAAGTCCTTTTTTTCTCTATGGTGGTTTCTTGAGTTCCATGGCAGCAGAGGATAGAGTTGATGCAGATCTCTCAGGCGAGCTCGACGCAGGGAGACCAGAAGCCACGGGTGCGAGCACTATGCACAGGGTTGCATAGTGGTAACTTGTACAGATCGGTGGAAGTTGTCTTGGCAGAAGGGCTAACTGTCAAACATCAGTACGGACGTACAAGTGAGACAGAACCGAACATCAGGGATTGCAGCACAGACAACGGGCGTATGAGATCGCTGGGAAGTTGTTCTGAAGTGCAGAGGCAAAGGCTAGTTGTTCAAAGAAATAAGCTCCGAGCAAGGAAAATTGAGGATGTTGATGTGTCAAACTCTGAAATTTTCTAGTTGCTCCCGTGTTCCCTATGCAAGGAAGTGCATAGCTGACGATGCTTTGACAGATGGAGCTACTGTCAACCATCAATCTACTGGACAGCAAATCAAGGATTGCAAAGGCACAGACAACAAGCGTATGTGGAAACGCCAGGAGGTTGTTCAGAAGTGCAGAGGGCCAAGGCTGATAGTTCAGAAATAAGCTCCGAGCAAGGAAAATTGAGGATGTTGATGTGTCAAACTCTGAAGTTTTCTAGTTGCTCCAGTGTTCGTCCTGCAAGGTAATGCATGACAGTCAAGGGCATCCCAACAGGGGGTGCAGGACATCCAATCAGGGGGTGTCAGATATCTTGGTTACGCAAGTTCAAGCATAGCAAGTGAAGACATCCGAGACAGGAAGCGTGGAAGAGATCCGTGGGAGATGGGAGCAGAGGCTCTCTCCAAATCAGAGAGTGGTGTGAGTTGAGTTGAGGATGTAGGATTCCCTCCTCCTCTTATATCTCTGGTGTATTATCTCTAGCTTCAGGGGGTGCAAGCATCTCAGAGAGGAGATGCAGACTATGCTGAAGACATCCGAGACAGGAAGCGTGGAAGAGATCCGTGGGAGATGGGAGCAGAGGCTCTCTCCAAATCAGAGAGTGGTGTGAGTTGAGTTGAGGATGTAGGATTCCCTCCTCCTCTTATATCTCTGGTGTATTATCTCTAGCTTCAGGGGGTGCAAGCATCTCAGAGAGGAGATGCAGACTATGCTGAAGACATCCGAGACAGGAAGCATGGAAGAGATCCGTGGGAGATGGGAGCAGAGGCTCTCTCCAAATCAGAGAGTGGTGTGAGTTGAGTTGAGGATGTAGGATTCCCTCCTCCTCTTGTATCTCTGGTGTATTATCTCTAGCTTTTAGGGGATGCAGCGTCTCAGTGAAGAGATGAAGACTATGTTGAATTTTTGGGCGTAACAAGATTAGCAGCAGTGTGTGCAGTGGATCACCTCACATGGGTTGAGGGGGTGATTTGTTGGATATAGTCATCACCCCATTGAGTGATCATGGAGCACCACCAAATTAATGGCCAACAATGGTGCACCACTTAGTGTTAATGGAGCACTTAGAGATGGTGAAGTGTGGTGGTTGAACCCACTAAGAGAGAAGTGGGGTGGTTGGAGTGTTGTCTTCTTCCTCCTCCCATTTGTGTATAAATGGAGGAGGTGTTGGAGGAAGAAAATGAGAGAGAGTGTGGGAGCCAAGAGTGAGCATATCAGTGAGGGTGAGATGTGAGACGGAGAGAACCGTCTCCCTCGGTGTGAGCGAGGGAGACGGGAGTGTGTGAGTGAGGAGAGTGTGAGCTCCTCCTCTATTGTAATCTTTCTGTAATCTCCAAATTGGTATAGTGAAAACCGGCTACTCTCCCGTGGACGTAGGCATTGAGGCCGAACCACGTAAAATATTGTGTCTCCTTGTGTGTGGGTGTGTATTTCTGCTTGGTTTAATTTCCGCAAAGGTCTTGGGGGGATCCCGGATCCCAACACTACACTCATTAATTTTCATCAGAATTACAAACTTTGAACATCTTAAAAAAGAAGTAAATACACACCTCATTATGGGTAATATTTGAAACAACAATGGAAGAACCTCATTGGAACCCTACCCTTTGAATTCAATTGAATTGTGCATTCAAGATTTAATTGGTTTGTAGGTTTTGTAATTTTTGTCAATAGTCATTTATCCAAAATCCTACGACATTTATAGTGATTGATTATGAATAATGAATTCCATGTTTTAATTCGAAGGTTCATACCTTGAGCAGTGGTCAATGTGACTGTTTCTGCTATTCATTGAACAGTGGTCAATGAATTCCATGTACTGTAATTTTTGTTGATAGTCATGTTTTAATTCAAGATTTAATTGGTTTGTAGGTTCTGTAATTTTTGTTGATAGTCATTCTTTTTGTCCATAAATACAAATCACTGAGGGTCAAGTCTAAGATTTTCTATTACCAATTATATTAGAATTCTCTACAATAATTATCTTTACACTAATCTTTCAATAGTAGTTTAAGTAAATGGCGCCAAAATTCAATTATCCTTGCAATTATCTCATCATGAAAAAATAGATTGATTATAATTTATGTGGTTTTCTTGAAGATGTTAAAGTGCTATTAACCTATTTAAGCAAAGAAGAATTTAACAGAGACATTGAGCTCATAATGTTCTTCATTATGCTGAATTGTATTTCTCTTATCAACTGTTTGATGGTGCTAGGGGTATTAAAATACAAAATACTCTGTTAAATATTAACTTTTCTTCTATGAAGCACCTTTCCTACCCAAAAAAAAAAAAAAAAAAAAAAAAATTTACTAAGTTCATGAGACTGGGTGTAAAGCTGGTCCATGTTCTTGCTAGGGCTGCTCTAGGTAGAGATATAAAAAACACGCATTAGATTCAAAGCATTATAGCAGACCTTTTTTTTTTTTTTTTTTAGGGCCAGGATACACTTAATTCAAGAGAACTAACAAAGCAATAAGACATAAATCAACAAAGAAGCCTCTCCTTTGTGGATCCTTAGCCAAACTTTTGAAATTTTTCTTCAAGAAACTGTCAATTTTCTCTTTCACCAATTTCTCAAGACTGAAATAGAGAATTCATGTGGCTGGCTTTTCTGCTCTATATCCAAAATCCCAGATATAAGACTGATTAACTCTTCCAAAAGTGTTTTGTCATCATCACATGAATTGTACTTCAACCCATATCCAATTAGCTTCACAACTTCACTCATCAATTTCATGAACTCCTTCACGTAGCCAAAAAGCTTTTGCAACTGCTCCACCAGAGAACTCAATAAATTCTTCAATGTACCAAAATTCAGCTTCACACCAAAAAGCAAAACAAGCCCAAAATTGAAAACATGAAAGTTTTAGCTTTTGCAATGGTTGAGTCAATCTTGGTCTTGCATTTGACAATGGCTTCTTTGAACTTTTCGGCAAAGTTGTCACCCTAAGGGGTCAGGTCACAATGGAAAATTCAATGCCTGCTGATAAACTTACAGGGGATTAGGTCACAATGGAAAATTCAATGCCTTCCTAATTTAATTTTTTAATTATGCTTCATGAGGCAACTTACTGCATAACAGAGAGTAGTTTATTTGCTTGCATTCCATGTCTCTTTCTTTTATATTGTGTTCAAAATTTTGATGATTAATTAATGGTGTAGAAGTCAAAGCAGTATTTCTTATCCTTAGATATGAACACTGAATGAAGGAATCTTTTTTTAGGGGGAATTCAGGCACCCATATGCTCCTAGCTTGTTTTCTTCCTTCACCTTGCCTTTATTGATGCTTTTGTCCTTTTGATCACTTCCATTAGTTTAATAAAATTTGTTTAAAAAATAATCGCCATGGCTTCTTGTTATGATTATAATACTGTGCAGCTACTTTTGTTTTAATAACTCTACCAGGTTGCTTGGTTATAGTTGGACCTTGATATTTACTCTTGTAGATGTGATATTGTTTACACGCATATTGTCTGCAAGTCACAATAACAATACATAGTTGATTTGCTTGTATTTCAGCTCAAAATTGTGCATCTAATCTAATTAAGGAGAGCTGTTGTAGTCCACAGTAGTCAACCTGAAAACCCAAACAATAATTGGGTAGGGTATCCTAGGAGGCATCATAAAAATATAGGCATTGATCATTGCTTACACCTTTCAGTTGGTAGCATTTTTCCCCCCTTCTCTGTTCTTTTTTTTTTTTTTTTTTTTAAATTTTTATATAACAAAATATCATGTGTTAATGACTCAATTATGCAGCACTTGTCGTGAGGGATTAATTTGTCTACAGTGATTTTTTGCAGTACTAATTTCAGTAGTCTATTGTTAATTGTTAGTAATTACTTTTGTTTGCGTCTCTTGTTGTATGTTGTGCTTGAAGATACTTTGATGTTTTTATTTTTATTTATTTTTGATTAACTTCTAACTTACAAGATGACATGGTTGGCTAATAACTTTAATAAAAATGCAATGAACCTAGGAGGCATTTTGGTTGCCTGGACATGAAGCTCCAATATTGCAATTGACTAAACATTGAATTCCATTGTCCACATCAATTAATGTTTATTCTGGACCTGTTTGCAGATTCCAATTCCATTTTCTGGTGTCACAAAATAATTTCAGAATCCAATTACTACTGGTTATTGAATCTTTTTCTCTATCATGTTCTGAATTGTGAACTTCATCATGTGGATTCTGCAGAATAGGTACAAAACATGAAAAGTTTGGCTTTGAGAGTGAAACTTTAAGGCCCATGAAGTACAAACAGATAGCAGAGTTGCTCAATGGTATTGCTGAGAGATTTGACTGGGATAAAATAATGGAGGGTGACAACATTATTGGACTCAAACAATTAGACACTCTTCTATCTTGTTTTTCCAATTAAAAAAAAAAAAATCTTATCTAAATACTTGGAAAGTTTTTAACCGTTTTCTGGTTTATGTATTACTTCTTTATGGACAATGATGCTCTATTTTTTTGGTTCAAAAGCAATAAAAAAAATTTCATTCTTGTTCTTTCTGAATTTTTTTTTTTCAAAAAAGTAACCTGCAGCAAGTTTTACCTTTTGCTTTTGGTGTATTTCTGGAGAGCAACTTCAGAGACTTCACCTTACTATCATGCAGGGAAAGCAAAGCATATCATTGGAACCAGGAGGCCAATTTGAGCTTAGTGGTGCTCCTCTTGAAACTTTACATCAAGCTTGAGCTGAGGTTAATTCACATCTTTATCAGGTTTGTCTGAAACTATAACTTTAGCATATGGATGAAGACATGTGGTTGATATATAATATGTTAGGCATTCTTCAATTATGATTTATGAGAAAATCAATGTATGTGATTCTCAAACCATATATCATGGCTTTTAGTTTTTATGTGGTTCTAACGAAGGTGGGATTTGATCTCAAGTCTCTGTTATGATGACCAAGAACTATTAGCTATGCTGGATGGTATCATGAATCACACATGATGTTATGGAAGGCCAAGCTTATCATATTTGAGGATCACATGTGAGTTGAAGGAAGAACACATGCTTGATGACATGTATTAAATCATAGGTTGTGGGGGGAATTTTAGGAAGATGTACTCATCATATATAAGCAAGATGTGATGAATTGTTCGAGCTTGGTGACTTGGACCAGGTTTGTGGTATCCTCCAAATCAGAGCTAGTTGCTTGTGCTGTAGATTAGTTTCCTACCCCACTACCACCAGTTGAGCATGGCTTATGACCTGTAGTACATATGGTTAGCAAAGACTTAACTTGCTGGTACAATTGATTACTTTGTCATAGAGTTTGAATCAGTTAGGAATAAAAAGGAATTCAGATACCTGTCAACATGCACAACCTAGATTTAAGCCTAACCCATCAAGGTTCCTGTTCTAGTTTTGTATGACTCCTTCAGCTTACCTGCTGTTGGGGCTGTAAACAAGTCGAGCCAAGTTTTGGGGTGTTCAAGTTTGGCTCATTGAAATTAGTTGAGTTGGAGCTTGAGTTGAGCTCAAAGAATCGAACCCAAGCTCTGCTTGCCTAGTGCTTGAAAAACTTGAGCTCAGCTCAAGTCAACTCAATTACATATACGAGCAGAGTTTGAGCTTGAAAATAAAAATCAAACCTAAATTAATTTGCATATTAAGGGGAAAAAAAAAAAGAGATTAGATTATGAGAAAAACATTAAAACAATGTTCATATTATTAATAAGTTTCATGGATCAATTATGTAAATTTGCAGAAACGCCAAACATCAACAACAGAATTATCCACACACACACACACACAAAAAGAAAAGGCGAAAAACCAACATGGTGTTACATCGATATATGAATACAAGATCAACTATTCGTGTACTTGCACAGTATTTTGGCTCAGGGAAGATATGAGATTATGAGGACTTACATGCCCAAAGTTGGCACTCTTGGACTTGACATGATGTTTTGGACATACACTGTTCAGGTGTGAGAAACTTTACATTTTTGGTGTTCTAGTCATCTCAAATCAAGACTCCTGAAGTCACTAAGCATTTTTTTTCCTTCCAAATCTACAAGTTGTATTTTGAATGGGAAATGTTGAATACATTTCTGGCTTTTAGAGGTCAATTTGGACTTCAGTTCTCAAGTGGACATGATCAGGAAATTACGTGTTGGTCTTGCTTTGCAGCCTGTATGAAAACTTGCTCTTTGTTTTTCTTACTGGAGTTTCTTTGGTTCTCTGGAATCTGATGAACATAGTAATTGAAACAGATCGCCACAACCTTGTTTATAAAGTTTGGTTGTAGTGATGGATTAGTACACATCATTGGTACAATGATTTCATTAATAACATCTTAATTGTTCTCAGCTTCTCTGTCTTAAAACAGTTCAGAACTTGAAGGTGATTCATTGCCTTTAGAACTTGTGTTAAGAACTTTCTATTTTTAGACTATAAGAGGGAGATGAGTTTTAAATTTTACTTCCCTACGAGGGGGAGAAAGATGAGAGGGATGACAGGTGCTTGTCCACTAGGTGTTGGGGTTGGGGTTGGCCATGCACGGTGGTGGCCTGGTGGACTGTGTCTATGAGGTTGCTGAGTCACCCAACCTGCATGTTTGGGGAAGTGGCTGCTGGGTTTTGTTTTAGAGGTGGTTGATTGCCATGGTGGTCTATGAGGCTATTGGTCAGTGGTGGCATGTGAGGTGTAGGAGGAAGTGAAAAGAAGAGTCTGCTACTATAGAAAGGAGGAGGAGAGAGAGGGAATGAAGAAGAAAAGAATAGAAAAAGACAAATTAAAAAAGGGACAAAAGTGTCATTATATATATTTCTTAGAATCACACACGATCAATTTAGTTGTGTTGTACATGCACGGTTAACTTAACCAGAATTTGCAACTTTTGCACTTCACACTCAATAGGGTTATGTGTATATTTTTAAACATGAATGAGGTAAAGTGTTTTTGGACAAACCATAAAAGGGTAAAATGTCATTAACCCAAACTGTTGGAGGTCTAATCATGTTTTTATTTCAATATCTATTCATGTGTGTTTGTTTTTGTTTTTATGTTTGCTTGCATGTGTGTGTTTTGACCTTTTTACGTCTTTGAGGTTAAAAATAAAACAGGAAAATATTTACATTTAAATGAAAATGGTAACTCCTGTAAAAACCATGGGCTGATTAGTTTGTATCAAACACATCATGTGATTCTCGCTGTTTCTTGTTGGCATTAGTGCTAGTGATACATGGTATTCCTACAATCTTTTGGCATCTTCTATCATCCGTGTTGTTTATCGTCAAGGATCACTTCAACTCTTTGAAGTTTTGGATTGTTATATGCATTTCTACTAAATTGGTTTATAAAATAAAATTATTTATATATGAGTTTAGATGTAATTGATAATATATTAATGTTCTCCTTATTTATTTTCTTTGCAAGTTGGTTTTTGGTGACATTTGGAGGTATACTTGCAAATCAAGATCAAGTGTTGATTTTATTTATTTATATTTATTTATTTTTTCTGAACTGATACTTAGTTCTAGTTACAAATTAAGATCGAGTGCTGATTTGGAAAGAAAGTTGGTTGAGATTTGCGAAAATTGCATGTGACAATTGGAGCACCATAGTAATAATTTGGCAATTTACTACTATTCATTGCCAAATTATAGCAATGGCAATGCTATTATAGCAAATACCATTGGAGATACTCTTAGTTCATTTTGAGATTTGCTATGATGGTTTTTTTTGTTATACTTAATGGATTATTATTACATTTGTTTGATGGATATATTTTGATTTATGATATAAATTGTTTGGTGAATTTTTTTTGTAGAGTGGTGTATAATAGCTAGTGGATTTCTTAGTACATTTCACAGGCTATTTGGATATGAGTAGGGATATTTGTGAAATAATAATTTAAATTGAAATATAAAATATGGAACAAGTTTAGTGACAAATTTTTTGGTCATTTGTACTTGTTATTATGACCAAGTGATCATTCATCCCTAATAAATATTTTTTGTGACAAAATTTATTGCAGCATATATATGAAAGTTCTCATTGATTTTGTTGTTTGGTGACTAAAAATTTTGTCACGTATACATATTTTTGTCACGAAATATATTTCGTCACCCATGTTTGACTTTTGGAGACAAAAAATTGTCAATTTTACATCTTACTGTGATAAAATTATTTCCTCATCAATCATCAACATAGGTGACAAATTTATTCGTCAACTAAAATTATAAACATGGTACTGAATAACTATTTAGTGATGAAAATGAGAATTTTTTGCGACAAAATGTTGTTTTATTGGTGACAAAAAATTTCGTCACTAAAGTAATTTCATTGGTGACGAAATTATTTTTCCTCACGGTAATTTTTAGTGACAAACATTCAATGACGAAATCGGTGAGGAAAATATTTTCTCACAAATATCTGTAGTGACAAAATTAGCTCTTTGGAGACAAAAAAATTTTTGTCATTCAAGACCCAACTTGTAGAATCACCGCCACAAACTCATCACCACCGATATCAAATTTGAACCATTTTGGTAATTTATACCGGCAACATTGCTCTTCGAAATCAATATAAAAGAAGCCAACAATTTTTGGTGCAACAAGGTAGGTATATATGCAAGAAAAATAAAAATAAAAGCAACACAATAAAATAAATAAGATGACAATAATGAGAGAAGCCACACCATATGTGTGTGGCTCGGTTACTACCATACACACATGGCACATAAAGGCCCCAAGGGTACACCTCTCTTTTTATTGATTTTCACTCTTCAGTATTTATTCTTACAATAAAAATCCCTATATGAAAAGTATATTTCAGTGGGTAATAGAGATGATTGGGTTTTATCTAATATCTAGCATATCCTTACTAAACAAAATAGCTTTGCACTGTCTTTGAGGCTCGAGTTTTGCTAAGTGCACAAAATTAGTGCACGAAAAAATATGCAGAATAGAAAGGGATCAATTTTGCACATTTTCATTGGCAGCAATTCGGTGCACATAGGTGAGGCTTTACGGAAATTTTCGGGTGGATAACAATTGAGAAACAATGTGCATGGTTGGCCTAGATTGTGGATTGACATGCAAACATGTGATTGCCAATTTTACACTACACATCACTACCTCGTCAACTTCAGGGGAGGGAGGTGAAAGGCGTTGGTCCAACACATCCTTTAGCTGTATGTTCTCAACAGTCGGGGTCAATAGGAACATGATGAAGTCTGCTGGATGCTTTCCTTTGATCACTTCCAGTGCTAACACACCAAAGCTATATACATCACACTTTTCAGTTACCTTCATTGTGTAAGCAAGCTTTGCAAAAAAAGAGAGACATGGTAATGCACTTGTTTTGTTATGCTTCAGATTCTATGTCAATTTAGGATAGCATAAAACTATGTTTACCTGGTGTAACATATCCGTATGTGCCTGCAAATGCACTCCAGTTAGAGGAATCTAGCTTCAAAAGCTTGGCAGTGCCAAAGTCCAAAACACGAGCCTCGTACTCCTCATCAATTAGAACATTGTTGCTGGAAATGTCTCGGTGAACAATAGGCGGTGTGCAATCATGGTGCATGTATGACAAAGCGCTTGCCACACCCTTAATAATATTCACCCTATTAGGCCAATCCAATTCTTTAGCTTCTTCATCTTTGTTAAAAATTGTAGCCAAACTACCTCTTTCGAGGTACTCATAAACTAGAAAAGAATGCCGAGCACGTGAACAATACCCAAAAAGCTTCACTATGTTTCGATGCTTAATTTCTGTCAATGTCCTTATCTCATTTAAGAAATCTTTCCTATCAGCCCTCTCGGATAACGGATGAAGTTTCTTCACAGCTACTATATTAGTTGATGGTAACTTCGCATTGTAGACAGTTCCATATCCTCCTTTTCCAATGCAATATGTGGCATCGAAATCATTGGTAGCTTGTACAATGTCATTGTACATTGCTCTTCCATCGAATATTGATATCGACAACAAATCATCTTTTGGGGGTTGGGTGTCACCCTCTTCCATTTGTGACTTTGTCTTTCTTGAATTGAACATGATGAGAAGTCCAATATGAAAAATCTAGAAATCCCCTAGATGTTGATTTGTGATTATGTATCAATTTTAAGCAGTATATAACAATCCCAATCAAACAATCAAGACAAATCGACACAATGATTTTAACGTGGAAAAACCACAATTGGACACCTCCAACTGTGATTAAAAAACCACGGGCAACCACCACAAAACAATCCACTAAGAAGATTTAAAGGAATTACACAGGTATACTCTCAATTACCTAGCGAATCCACGCCTAATTGAACCAACCTCTATGTGCCTCTTCCAACCCCGTCTTCACCTCAGAATTGTCTTTACGATGAGCCACTCCAGAATCCACCGAAGCTTCAGGCTCGAATTCTTCAGAATCCACCAAAGAACAACTCTCTCTCTCTCTCTCTTATGTATAACAAACAAAACCTTTGATGTACTCTCTTTAAACCATGAGTTGAATACTCAATAAAACATCAAAGAAAACTCACAAAATATCCCCAGATATAAACCTTAAGAACCAAAAAGAAGATCTGGAGGAATTATCTTAGATTTGGGATAAAACCAACTATTTATAGAAAACCAAAGTAATCCTAGTTTTGGAAGAAAACCAACTCCTATAGAAATCCGGATTTTGAAGCTCGCTCGAGCAAAGCTTCTCTTGCTCGAGCGAGAACCTTAACTTTCGTGATTTCTACTAGTGCCTTGGCTCGAGCGACGAATCCTTGGCTCAAGCGAGCACACCACTCTTTCAGGTTTTTGTATGGACGCAATCCTTAGCTCGAGCGAGAACTCCTTGGCTCGAGCGAACTTCGCTCGAGCGAGCATTCCTTGGCTTGAGTGAAGATGGGCGGACATGCAATTTTGCAATTTGCTTCAGCCGCGAGCTGACCGGGCAGCTCGACCCCCATCATAATCAGCGAAGTGGCAATCTTGAAAGCATTAACATCACAAACTTCTCTGAACGGCACAATTCGGGTTGGATTCGCATCTAATAAACTCATAGCCTCACTGAAATAAAAGTGCGAAAATAAGTACAACTGAAAGGAGTTTTGTCAAACGGGGTTGCCAAGAATAAAAACCTAACACAATGAATGCATCTAGAAGTAAGAGTGCTCCACCAAGAGGGAGCACGATTACAAGAACAAGTGTCCTTTTTTCTAGAGTGTGTTTGTGCAATGCAAAAGGAACTTTGCAAGGTTGCAGGCCTTTGACATTTCTACACAGACCTTTGTTCCCTTGCAGTGCTTCTATTGATGCATTCATGAAGGCGTTGCTTATGGGAGTAGGACCTTGCAACTGATTGTACGATATATCAACATACGCCAAGCCACGCATATCTTCAAAACTCTTTGGAATGAGACCAGAGAGCTTATTGTGCGAGAGGTTCAACTTCTCCAAGCTCTGCAAATTTGTAATTTCCAATGGTATTTCCCTTATGAGAATATTACTACTCAGATCCATCTCGGTTAGTTGAAATAACTTACCAATCTGTAATGAAATTTTCTGGTTGAACATGTTGTTGCTCAGGTTCAAGTAAAACAAATTTTGATAGTTCTCCAAACCACCTGGTATTGGCCCACTAAATTTGTTTGTGGATAGATCAAGTTTCGACAACTTACGTAGTGATCTGAGTTCTTGAGGTATTCAACCCGAAAGTTGATTATCAGCCAAAATTAGCCACTCCAAAGAAGTCAACTTTCCAAATTCCTTTGGGATCTCCCCAACTAAACGATTTGAAGATAAATCAAGTCGTTCTAGCCGTGTTGACTTTCCAAACCCTGGTGGAATGCTACCAGTGATGTTATTTCTTGCTATTTTTAGGAGTGTCAAATTTGGGAATATTCCCCAATTTTCTGAGAATTTTCCATAAAAATTATTGTTACTCAGATCTAGGTAGACCAGGTTTGGATTAGTGCCCAAATCTTCGGATATATTTCCAATGAATTGGTTTTCATCAAAGCGAGCTATGGTTAAGCTTGAACAGTTTTTCAAACTTTGGGGAATTGTACTTGTGAGCTGGTTGTGGTTCACAGTGAAGTTTATAAGTTTACCACCTTGGCAAAGCTCTGGGAGATTGCCAGAAAACTGGTTCTCATCCATTTCTAGTACAAGCAAGTTTTTCAAATTGCCAAATTCATGTGGAATGGGACCGGAAAGTTGGTTGGAACGAAGGAAAAGTTTTTCTAACCTAGACAAATTGCCTAATGAAGCAGGAATAGGACCACTGAGTTGATTTTCACTCAATTCTAGATCATTGAGGAGTTTCACACTTCCTAGTTCTTCAGGAATTGAACCAGAGAGTTGATTATCCCATAGATGTAGGAGTGTTAGGGAGCTCAAATCACCAAAAGATGTTGGAATTGAGCTAGTAAGATTGTTGGTTTCAAAGCTTAGGTCCTGGAGTGATTTCAACTTTCCTATCTCTTGTGGAATGGAACCGGATAGGTGATTGTTGAACAAGTGAAACACTGTTAGCTTATTCAACTTTCCAAGAGTGGAATGGATGGGACCTATGAAATTGTTGCTATCCATGTAAAGCTCGACAAGATTGACAAGGTTTCCCATTTCGGGAGGGATGGGACCAGAAAGATCATTATCATAGAGATATAGACGAGCCAAGTTTCTCAAATTTCCTAAGGAAGCAGGAATGGGTCAAGAAAGACTGTTGGTATACAAAGCAAGCTCAGTAAGAGACTTTAACTGGCCTATCTCTTGAGGAATTGAGCCATTCAATTGATTTTCGACTAGGTGGAGAGTATCAAGATTTGTTAACAGGCTGATTTGTGGTGGGTGTTTCCCGAGAACTGGTTGATGGACAAATCAAGATAGATGAGTTTAGAGAGGGAGCCAATTAGAGGTGGGATGACACCAAAGGGGTTATTCATGCTAAGATCGATATATGCAAGATTGGGAAACGATGAAAATGTAAAGTTGTCGAGCGTACCATTTAGACTTGAATTTGTGAGGTTCAACCCATTGACTCTTCCATCGAAGTTGCAAGTAACTCCAAACCAGCTGCATGGGCTGACACTTGTTGAGATGTTATCATGAGGTGGAAGGACCCATGAAGTTAGCAGGGAATGGTTTGTGCTTTGCAGGGTGGCTTTCCATGTGATGAGAGCATTAGCTTCTTTAACAGAAGCAGAAGTAACATTAATGGTTGAAGAAAAGAGTGTAACAAATAGAACTAAGGAAACAAGGAAGAGTTGTTTCTCCAACAGTCCCATTGTTTTTCTTTTTGATGAACTAATGGGTTGTTCAAGGCTCTAATTTATATGCACATTTTTCCACTGGTCTATTGTCCTAGTAGACTTTGAAAATGGAAGTCTTTTTGTTCAGTTGTACAATAGAATACGTAAAAAGAAGAGCATATGTAATAATAAGAAGTGTTTTAGCATTGTGGCTTCAGTACATGCATAGTGTACACATGGTTCCTGGTTTAATTCTTCTCAATAGCAATTTGAATTTTTTTGAAAGCAGTGTTTGTGTAGAATGTTAAGAGTTTTCATTTCTATCAGTCATAAAATTAAAAACAGATAATAACAGTTTGATTCTCTAAACAAGCAGGTTTTGGGTTATTTTTTAGCGCAAGAGCCCGTTCTAGAGTTAGGAGGGCAGTCCTTTGTTATATATTTCTTTTTTCTTATTCTTCTTCTTTTAATTTTTTATTTTTCATTAAGCGGTTTTGGCAAGTCTATTGCTCCAATTTACTGAAGACAAAGTGTTCATTCTCTTCCATTCCATCATTAGCTTTGGGGAAGTGCTCTGCGAATTGTTGCCTTTAATTGCGATATTCTACTCGACTGGACTTTAACTCCACTCAATTCTGATGCTTTCTGGGAATAAAAGCATCCTTGAACTGTGCTAATGGTTAAAGCAGCTAGTACAAGACATGAATGTTCTATTGCAGATGGGGCATTTTGTATTTTGTTATATGTGAACTTTGGTTAAAGTGTTTTTCTTCGTTGTGCTAGGGATATTTGTCGGATTAAAGGTTTGTACAAGCCCGGTCGAAAGTGTAGATGGATTTGCTCTAGTCTAGTTTGAGTCCGACCTTTATTAATTCCCTTATCCAAGCCTGAACAGAGTTTATTTCAAAATTTTAACTCTGGCTCAGGTTGCTTGAACTAAACACAAAAAATAATTTATTGTGTTTCATTGCACTTCTTAAAAATAGAAAGGGTGAAAAAAAATTCTCAAAAACTACAAACATGGAACATATAAGAAAATTTGTTTGAGTTGTGCATGAGTAAACTTGAACAACTCTCAACATAATTCGATTTAAGTTAAACAATCACCTGCCCGAATTGCACACTAACTCTGGCGTATAAACTTGGGAAAAATGGTCTTTGTTTGTCTTGTGGCTACTAACTCTGGTTTATAAACTTGGGCAATGGTCTTTGTTTGTCTTGTAGCTTCATGGTGGAGTCTCCAGTCAAGTCAATGACTTTTAATCATATAAAACTACTAGGAGAAAGTGTTATGTGAGACTGGAAATTTTGGATTGACCAACTCAATGCATTTTTTTTCTGCAAAAGAATCATGTGCCTGTGGAAAGAATAACAATGATAGAGAGTTTTAAATTTCGAGTTTTAAAAAGAGTTTTAGTAATGTGGTAAGGGTTAGAAAAAAATAAAAAATAAAATAAAATATCACATCAATGGAGTGTGGTCCACCCCTAAAGCTCCTTTAGAGCTCATGTCTTAAAACTCCAAAACATTTTTGTTATACTTTTTAAATGTTATTTATTTATTTAAAATAAATATCATAAATTAATATAGATATAATTGTCAGATCGATCTAATTTTTTTTCATGAATGATTAACAAATTGTGATCTAAAAAATGAATGGTACAGATCGTGGGACTTGTGGTGGGCGTCATGGGCCCAAACAACACCGACAAACTGGTCCCTATAAATATATATATATAAAAGTGTTATGAATATGTAAAAGTGTATTAAAATTATAAATATTTTGGTATTTTATGTTCTTTATTGATATCTCTTGGGGCTATCATTAGGCTTTGTTTGGAAGAGTTTTCGAAATATAATTCTACCTCTTGATTTGCACATGGAGTTTGGTTACAGTTTTCAAAAAGTAATTCCACATCCACTTTTGAAAACTCTTTCCAAGAAGGAAAAATTTGGGCCAACTGGTCGTCTCCCCAGACGTCCGGCCGGTCGTCCTTCCGGATGTCCGGCTGGTTGACCGGAACAGACAATTTTTTTTTTCTTTTTTTACAATTGGCACCTGTTATTTTTTATATTTTAAATAAAAAAAGTTCGGAATTTATATTTTTTTTATGAGTTTTGAATATAATTTTGAATTGTGTGTTTGGTTATGAGTTGTAAGTTTTTGTATCAAATATCATATGTCACATCAAAAATTCCATACTTAATTCAAAACTCTTTTCAAAACTCATTCACCAAACAAATTTTCCATACTCAAATTATAATTTCAAAACTCACAAACTCAAAATACAACTCCTATTCTCAAATCATATTTAAAAAACTCTACCAAACACTATCCTTAATTTTCTTCTTAAAAAAAAAAATGTATTACAAAAAGGGCAACAGTAGGGGTGGCCATGGGTCTGATGGCCCACCAAGCCCAACGCGATATTTTTAGGGTTTAAAAAAAATATTTAAATTTTTAGTTTAATTAATTTTTAGGCTAGACTTGGATAAAGAGTTTTAGTTCAGTCTATTCATTTATAAAATACTTATTTTATTTTTATTAAAAAAATAATAAAAGATAAAGAAAAGTACATATATATATTTCTTTCTTTCTAGAGTTTAAATTAAAACATTTCTTAAAGGATTATATTTATTTTATACTTGAGTTTTGTTAATGTTTCAAATTCAAATAATTATTAAAAGGGTTTAAATAATATAATAGCCTTTCAAGATGAAATATTTATTGAGTGAAATGGGTAGATTTGAGATTTAGACATTTTTGTAGAATTGAGCTTGCGATGGTTAAGTTACACTTGATGTTAAGACATGCCAAGTTTAATATAACCGTATATAGTACCGGTCTAGCCTTATGTTTATCCACCCCTAAGCAACACAATCCTTTTTGTCGTTCTAAGGATTCATTTTTTTTTTAAAAAAAAAATTTAATCCTTTTTGTTAAAATATGAGTTAAAAAAATTTATTACGTCAAAGCAGGGCATTAACTGCGGTTTTTTTAACGGCGATTTTTGTTACCACCGTTAAAGATACTATTAACGGCGGTAATGAAACCGCCGTTAATACCGCCGTTAATGTATCTTTAACGGCGGTTTTGTTGCCGCCGTTAAAAAAACCGCTGCTAAAGTATCTTTAACGGCGATAATGAAACCGCCGTTAAAAAAACTGCCACTAAAGCCCTCTTTTAACGGCGGTAACGAAACCGCCGCTAAAGCCCTCCCATTGCCGCCGTTAATGACGGCGGTCTTTGCCGGCAGAGCTCCAGCGGAACTCCGGCGAGTGGTGACCATGCGCGGCCAGAGGTTGAACATGACCATCTACAATAAAGCAAAAGTAATGTTTAAATATTTATTTAGGGAATATATTTCATATAAAGTGGTTGTGGTGGAGTGGTTGGTGTGCGTGGATTAGAGGTCAAGGGTTCGAGACTTGGGGGGTGCAAGAAGAGAGAATTACTTTTTTAAAAATTTGAACCTATTTACGGTGGTAAAGAACTGCCGTTTTTGGTCGACTTTTAACAACGGTAATTTACCCTTTTACGACGGTTGTACCTTTTCCAACACGAGTATAAACGGCGGTCCTAAATTACCGCCGTTAAAAGCTTTAATAGCGGTTTTATATCCTTTAACGGCGGTAAAAAACCGCCGCTAAAGCCCAATTTTGGCGTAGTGATTAAAATGTGTAAGAATAATTGTTTGATTTTTTTGAAAAAATGTCCAAAAAATAAAGAGAATGGAAGAAAATTTTGACTTTCTCATTTAATTTTTTAGTTTTTTTAATAATTTTTTGATTTTTGTTTTACTAATTTAACCACTTTTCAAAATTAACCAAAGTAATGGAGAGTTAACGTGTAGACTCCGCCATGGGTCTGTCTTTTTTTTTTTTTTTTTTTGGCTGAAGTCAAGGATCGTAATAGTTCGAATTTTGTTCCAACTTGATATTGGTTGAAACAGTAAGATTTAATATTTTTTGTTAAATTTTTAAAAACTAATTAAAATTATCAAATAATAAATAGTATGGAGCAATGTTCTAGATGATTAAATAATCACTCCCATCCTACACTACCCACACTATTTCTACCGAATGAATAATTCTAAGCAATAATAGAGGTGTTTGGGAAATTGATTATTTTAATAGGCTATTTTGGTCTTTGACTATTTTAGTAGGTTAAAATATTGTGTTTAGGAAGAGGGATGTATTTTTTTATTGTTGAATATGATATTTGTGAGAGAAAAAGTAAAATGATTATGAATTTAATATGACATTTTGTCTTATTAACTATTTTAATATTTTTTTTAGTGTTATTTTGTTTCAAATTTTTTTTTAAAAAAAAAAAAACCTATTATCAAACATTTGGAGATTTTAACATTTTTTGGAATTTTAAGACTGACCAAAAGTCACACTTCCAACAGCCAATGACTTTTTTCTTTTTTTATTTCTTTTTTTTGGGTGAATAACAGCCAACGACTTCACTTGTCTTGTTGGCTTTGTTTGTTTTTTAAGTAGAGTTAGGTGAAATTATTAGTATGGTGAGATTAAATGAGTAGATTATTAGTATAATGGAATTAAGTGAAGGAATTAAAAAATATATTTATTTATTTCACGTCTATCTGACTAATTCTTGTTTCTTTTGTCATTTGTAAAATGAAATTAACTATATGAAATTTATAAATACTCTTGTTGCACAGCTACCAAATTCGGGCTACTCAATGCCAACCAACAAATGTAAATGACCTATTAAATGTACCACGATGATGGTGTTTTTTAGCTTCTTTTTTATCAGCAAATAATATAATCATAAAAAGAGAAAAAATAGTGATGTGATTTTTTATTTTTTCTTTTGAAACAGAGAAAATTTTGATGTGATTACTACGGCATAACTATCTCGGAATATAATTAACAGAACAACTAGTTCAAAAAAGAAAACAAGTCAATAAGAAAGTAAACTCTAAACACCCAAACAAAGCCATCAAACTTTTATCACTGGCAGTTTGTCCACTTCAACTATAATTAAAAAGATTATGTTGACCCATGTTTTCCACTCTAATTAAAAAGATTATGTTGACACATGTTTCATGATTCATTATTTGACGTTCTGATCATGATTCGAGTGGAAAATTTAAATATATATATATATATTGAAGCTCCGAAATATGATGAATTACAGAAACAGTGACACAAACCTGCAATTTCAAAACATTCATATAAACTAGCAGAAATTTTTCAGTACTAAGATTCAAACCATGAGCTGAGTGTAAAACAACAGGATAACATAATCATTTACTCTATAATCCCAACGACTTCCTTTGCTAATACCGAGTCCCTTGGGCGATTTTGTTAATCTGTTAATGAGGCCCGTGATTGTCCCAACCGACTATGATAACATGAGTCCTTGAAAATAAACATGGTATTAATGAGTCCCACTTCACTAATGTGGAAGGTGAAATTATTTTCACAGAGAAAATGAGATGATACGCCTAATCCTTTGTATTCTGTAAAGAGAAACCAAACGTCGGAAGGACCCTCCGACGATCAAGTCAGTACATTGATCGACCATAGCATATAAATATAAGAAATGAAATATTTTTGAAGTAGAAATTGATTAAGATTGAGCATGATTGGGTTTAGGAGTGTGTGTGCGGTTCGGGTGGTTTGAGAGTAAAATTGCAAACCGAATGGCGGATTGGCGGATTAACAGATTGACAAATCATAGTTTGGGTGGTTTTGGATGGATTGGCGGATTGAAAAATATTCTAACCAATTATCCAACATTTTCATAATATATAACACTAATTTGCATAATATTTTTTTATATATACAGCACAAAGTAATTTTACATAATATGTTTCATATATATAACTACTAATTTGTAACAAATTTCACATCTTAAATATCTCTCACACTCATTTTTATTTTGAAATTTCATTAGAGGTTAAAAAATATATATATGTATTAACTATAGTGAAGCGGAGTAGTTTAGAATATGGATTAAAAAATTTAAAATTTAATTTGCAGTTAGCAAATAGAGCGGTATAGATTGATGCAGATTGGTGTAGTTTTAGTGAATTGGATGATATTTTGCACAGCCTTAATTGGGTTAGATTGGAATCATTACTCGTTCTTTTGTACTTTGTTAGCTTACCCATTTATATCTATTCTAGCTCAAATCTTATTCGTCGGATCTTGTTTTGATCGAAGGGTTCTGCCCATACCTGGCTTTGGTCGAGCAACTTGCTAAGTGTGCCTTGTTCTTGATCGTTGGATCTTTGGTGCATGGACGGCTTGAATGATGTTAGATGTTAGTGGCCAATTCGCCAAGCATTACGTTCATAGGATTAAATTGATCAAACGACTCTACCTCTTACTAGGTCTAGCTTATGTCTTAATCTTGTCTATTTTATACATGTCACTGTTGGATGATGCTTAATTTGATGCCTCTCTTTTATTTTATACATTTGCCTTCTAGAATATTAGGGTAAATTACACTTTGCACCCCTGCACTTTACACAAAATCTCACTTTAGTCCCTATACATCAAATTGTGACACTTAACCCCCTTCACTTTTGGTCAAGTGTCACATTGGCTTTTTTGTTAATAGTGAGGCTAACAAAAGTTATCCTTTAGGGAGTTAAGTGTCACAATTTTGATGTGTAGAGGCTAAAGTGAGATTTTGTGTAAAGTACAGGGGTGCAAAATGTAATGTATCCTCACATGCTTTTCATGTGACTAACCTCTGTTAACAATGAGGTTAACAAAAGGGCCAAAGTGACACTTGACCAAAAGTGCAGGAGATTAAGTGTCATAATTTGATATGTAGGGGCCAAAGTGAGATTTGATGTAAAGTGTAGGGGTGCAAAGTGTAATTTACCCAGAATATTATCTTTTATATTTGCTTGTCTCCTCATGCACCTTGATTGGATGTCAAGTTGTTGTCAGCTGTCCTTCGTGGATTCTAAGGAATGGATTTGGACTTACCACTTTTTGACTTAGGCTAGCTTAATTGGATTTAGGCTAGGGCTCATATTTTTTCCCTCCACAACTACTATTATTGAGTCTTTCAAAAATAAACATGGTAATATTTTTCTTATAAATTGATTTTACATAGAAAAAAATATTTTTGTTTTTTGATGTTTGGTTGACACTTGAAATAAAAAATATTTTATTGCCTAAATAAGAAAATTTAATTTAATAAATTATCATTTATGACTTGTTAATGAGTTAACATATTTATTTGAAAATACTAAATATGTTGAAAATGTTATAAGTGAGAGTCAACTTTATAAAAATTGACTTATAAATTTTTTAAAAGCAAGTTATTTTTGAAAAAATGATGCAAAAATATTTTTTACTTTTTGTTCAACCAAACAACGAAAAATGAATAAAATATTTTTGATAAAACATTTACTTCAAAACAAACAGAATTTTAGCGTAAGATTTTTATTAAAAAAAATTATATCATTAACATACTCAATGAATATTTTAATAAAAGATTTAGAGCACATTAAATTTGCACTTCGCACCCTAAAAACATTTTCCATGACATTTTCTTATGAACTTACTACAACTGAAGTAGTGGTAGTACTCGTGTGATTGTGGTTGTGGTAGTAGTGATGATAATGTGATAATGGTCGGGTAGTGCCAAACATTTACCATAACATTTTCTCATGAACATACTATAACTGTAGTAGTGGTCGTACTAGTGTGGTTGTGGTGGTGGTAGTTCTGATGATAATGTGATAATGGTCAGATAGTGGAGATGACAGGATGGTAATGGCAATACTGGTGATGGTCGAATCATAGGGGTTGTGGTGATGGTGGTGGTGGTGGTGGTGGTGGTGGTGATGGTGAAAAAGGTTTAGTGTACAAAATATTTGTTAGGTTTTTATTCTTGACAATCCCGTTTGACAAAACTTCTTTCAGTTGTAATTTTATTTGCTCTTGTATTTCAGTGAGGATATGAGTTTCAGATGCGAATCCAACCCGAATTGAGCCTTGTAGAGAAGTTTGTAATGTTAATGCTTTCAAGATTGCCACTTCACTGATTATGACGGGGGTCGAGCTGCCCGGTCAGCTTCGGGCAGCTCGCGCCCGAAGCAAAATGCAAAATTGCATTCAAAATTGCATGTCCGCCCTTGCTCGCTCGAGGGAAGGACTACGTCTAGCAAAAACCTGAAAGAGATGATTGTGCGCTCGAGCGAAGACTATGTGGCTCGAGCGAAGATTACGTCTGCATAAAAACCTGAAAGTTTTCATTGTTCGCTCGAGCGAAGGTTTGGTGGTTCGAGCGAAGGCACTAGCAGAAATCATGCGAGTGAAGGTTCTCGCTCGAGCGAGAGAAGCTTCGCTCGAGCGAGCTTCAAAATCCAGATTTCTATAAGGAATTAGTTTTCTTCCAAAACTAGGATTACTTTGGATTTCTATAAGTAGTTGGTTTTCTCCCAAAACTTTACTTACTTCTCCAGATCTTCTTTTTGGATATTAAGGTTTATATCTGGGGAGATTTTGCTAGTTTTCTTTGATGTTTTGATTGAGTATTCAACTCATGGTTTAAAGAGTATACATCAAAGGGTTTTTTGTTTGTTCTACAAAAGAGAGAGTTGTTCTTCGGTGGATTCCGAAGAATTCGAGCCTGAAGCTTTGGTGGATTCTGGAGTGGCTCATTGTCAAGACAATTCCGAGGTGAAGACGGGGTTGGAAGAGGCACATAGGGGTTGGTTCAATTCGGGCGTGGATTCGCTAGGTAATTGAGAGTATACCTGTGTAATTCATTTACATTTTCTTAGTGGATTGTTTTGTGGCTGTTGCCCGTGGTTTTTTTTTATCACAATTGGAGGTGTCCAATTGTGGTTTTTCCACGTAAAATCGTTGTGTCGATTTGTCTTGATTGTTTGTTTGGGATTGTTGTTTACTACTTAAAATTGATACATAATCACAAATCAACATCTAGGGGATTTCTAGATTATTCAATATTTTTTCACTTCTAAAATTGAAACATTTTCTTTCTAAATGAGCTTGTTTTCCATTTATCACAAAAAAACATTTGTCATACCAAATATCCAAAAAGATGCAAAATATTTTAAAAATATTTTCTTGTAATTTTAGCCAACTTTTCAATGTCAACCCTTTCCAATCATCACTACTATCTTAGACACAAAAAGTTCAAAGAGTTCACCCCTAACTTTACCTAAAATTTACTTGGATTCTTCAAATTTCACTAGATCAACTCAAGTCCCCAAATTTTATAAAAACTTCAGCCTGTCTAAATCTTGAAATTGCAAACAAATTAAAAATAAAATAAAATAAAAAATTGAGATGGCAAAACAAAATAGAGAGAAAATGTAAATTTTCTACAAGCTATTTTTTTTTTATAAAATTTCTTTCCATAAATATCACCAAATTCAAGTTTCAAACAGTCAATAGGGCTTTGACTGTCACAACAACTATATTAAAGCCATACAAAAACTTAGTACAAGTCTTACATCACACAAATCTCATAAGTCTGCTTTAATTTTTATTTAATGGGTTTGGAAAATTACTTACATGACATAAATTGGAAAAAAAAAAAACAAAAACAAAACAAAACAAGAAATTGGCTAATAAAAATAAATAACACTGCATCATAGAAAAGCAATAATACAAAACAGAACAAAAACAACAAAAAGAAAACAACACATACATTATACTCATTGAATAGGCCAACTTAACTAGAAGAAAGATTCAAGATATCCAAAGAGACTAAAAGGCAGAGATGGCATCACCCAAAGGATTGCTCGACAAGTCAAGCTGGCAAGGACCGATAAGATTTCTGATAAGAAGGCTTAATCACACAAGCAGAATGAGATTTGTCGAATTTGATTTAAAAATAAATAATAAAAAAGAAAGAAGAGAGGATAAACCTAGACAATAGATTCTCATAATATTGACTCCTCAAACAAGTTAAAGTTTTTCATTGCGTTTAGGTGAAACCAGTTGGTGGTTTTGGGACCATTGTAGTTCAGCAAGGTTTTTGACAAAAAGCCTACTGCTTGTCAAATCCAATTGCTTCAAGATCAAGAACATCACAGATATATTGTTGTGAAGGTGTAGAAAAGACTAGGATTTCACAAGCAATATAGGGATGCAGGAATGGACCCTAGAATATTTGCTCCTAGAAAAAGGCAGTTCAATGAGTGACCTTCCAACTTGGATCTCAGACAGGTACAATAACATAAAATTTCAAATAAAGAGAAGAAATTGCAACCTTGTTGAATGGCTTGTTTCTGCTTTGCTCCTCATCTTAGCTGAGAAGAGAGATAAGATTGGTATCGGTTCTCAACGCAACCTTTCATTTAAGAAGAGGCTTTGCATATTTTCCTCGAGTAGCAATCAAAGGACCAGTATTAAGAGAATAACAAAAATAGAGATGAAGAGTTAATTTTGCACTACAAAATATTGATAGATGACCGGCCAAATAGACAGCTGGTTGATAGAAGTCTGAAAATATGGAGGAATACCAGTTTTCATTCATTCTATCATTCTCTTAGCTGGAATGGAATAATCATACAGCTGGTATGATTATATTTTTTTCTAACATTACTCCTAAATCAATTATAATAACAAGAACTTGATTTCCAACACTCCCCCTCAAAGCTGCGTTGTAGATGTTAATCATTCCCAATTTTTTCGTCAGATCTTCGAAGTTAACTCGAGCAAGAGCTTTCGTGAGAATGTCAGCCTTTTGATAGTTTGTTGGAGTGTAGCTGACTTTGAAAACTCCTTCTTCAATCTTTTCCTTGATAAAGTGTCGATCTATCTCCACATGTTTAGTTCGATCCTGATGAACCGAATTCTTAGCGATACTGATGGCGGCTTGGTTGTTGCAGTATAACACCATGGGATACTCAGATGGAACCCGTAATTCTTCTAATAGCCTGTTCAACCAGATTCCCTCACAGATACCTAGTGCCATAGCACCAAATTCTGCCTCAGCACTACTACGGGCTACCACTGACTGTTTCTTGCTTCACCATGTAACCACGTTCCCCCAGACAAACGAACAATAGCCAAAAGTTGATCTTCAATCAGTCACTGAACCTGCCCAATCTGCGTTTGAAAAAAATCTCAATTTTTCTCTTTGTCGTTCTTTGGAAGAAGAGACCCTTTCCCTGTGTCTTTTTTAGGTACCTCAATATTCTGGTCACAGCAGTCATGTGTTTTTCGGTTGGATTATTCATGAATTGACTTACCACACTAACAGAGAAGTCAATGTCTGGCCTTGTATGAGAAAGATAAATGAGTTTTCCCACAAGACGTTGATATCTCCCTTTATCACTTGGTGCACTACCGTCACTTTCTTCCAGTTTGATAGTTGTGTCCATAGGTGTTTCTGCCGGCTTGCATCCTAGCATCCCTGTTTCATTCAGTAAGTCTAGAACGTATTTACGTTGTGAGACTGCTATACCTTTCTTTGACCTAGCAACCTCCATTCCAAGAAAGTGCTTAAGGTTTCCAAGATCTTTAATCTCAAATTCCTTTGTTAGGAATTTTTTAAGTAAGCCAATTTCCTCTTCAAGATCACCTGTTAGAATTATGTCATCCACATAAACAATGATAATTGCCAATTTCCCTCCTAGGGAGTGCTTCACAAATAATGTATGATCGGATTGACATTGAACAAAACCGTACCCTTTCACTGCCTTAGTGAACCGTTCAAACCAGGCCCTGGGAGATTGTTTGAGACCATACAAGGATTTTCGGAGTCTGCAAACTTTGTTGAAATTTGATGTCGTCTCAAGTCCAGCAGGAATGTCCATGTAAACTTCTTCCGCTAAGTCACCATTGAGGAAGGCATTTTTTACATCAAGTTGGTGAAGTGACCAATCGAGATTAGCTGCCAAGGATAAAAGTACACGAATAGTGTTGAGCTTGGCAACTGGAGCAAAGGTTTCTTGATAGTCAATGCCATAGAATTGGGAGAATCCTTTGGTGACCAAACGAGCTTTATAACGTTCCACATTACCATCTGCCTTGTGCTTTACTGTGAAAATCCACTTACACCAAACTGGTTTCTTACCTCTTGGAAGATCAGTAATTTCCCAAGTACCATTCTTTTCTAGAGCCTGAACTTCCTCATTGATTGCCGCCTTCCACTTCGGATACTTGAAAGCTTCCTGAATATTCCGAGGAATGTGTATCTCCATGATGCTAGAAGTGAAGCCACGAAACGAAGGTGATAGTTTATCATAAGAAATAAAGTTCCCAATGGGATGCTGAGTACATGATCTAACTCCTTTTCTCCAAGCTATGGCATATTAAGAATACTATTTTCTAACTCAGAATTAACAGTACTATCTGTGGTAGGAATATTGTTACCTGGAATTTTGCTTGGATTAGAACACGGCCTAGCCTCATGGGATTGTTGAGAAAGTGCTCCTTTCTCTGTTTCCTCTTGGATGTGCTCATTATCCCGCAAGTCAACAATGAACTCGGAATTTTCGGTAGGTAAAGGTTGATTAAATGACTCTAGAGGTGTGTGATTTTTAGAGGTGATGGATGACTCACTAAATGACTCAAGGGTCCAAAATTGATATTCCTGAGTTGGAGTCTCCCCTTGAATAACGATTTTAGGGTAGTAAGACTGGGTTTCAAAAAATGTGACGTCCATGGAATTGTAGAATTTCCTTGTGACCGGAGAGTAACACTTATACCCTTTTTGATGTGACGAATACCCAATGAAAATGCACTTGAGCGACCTGGGATCAAGTTTACTTCAATATTGTTGATGGATATGAACAAAGACAGAGCATCCGAAAATTTTTGGTGGGATGGTGGAGATGAGGCGAGTAGTTGGAAAGGATTTTAGGAGAAGTTGACAAGGAGTTTGGAATTGTAGTACCCTAGATGGCATCCTATTGATAAGGTAGGCTGCTGTAAGAACAGCTTCCCTCCAGAATAATTGTGGAACATTTGTGGAAAACATTAGCGATCTAGCAACCTCTAACAAATGCCTATTTTTCCGTTCAACAATGCCGTTTTGTTGTGGGGTGTCAACACATGAATTTAAGTAAACTATCCCTTCTTTTGCTAAAAATTCTCCTAGAATGGAGTTGAAATAGTCCCTAGCATTATCAGACTTTAGTATTTGTATTTTTGACTGGAATTGGGTCTGAATCATAATTTAAAAATTTTTGAAGATTTGGCTCGTTTCAAATTTGTCTTTTATGAGGAATACCCAGGTTAATCTACTATGATCATCTATGAATGAGACAAACCACCTAGTACCAGTTACATTTTTTATTCTTGATGGACCCCAGATATCACTATCAATCAGTGAGAATGGAGGAGATGCTTTATAGGATTGAATGGGAAAATGAGACCGTACATGCTTAGAAAATTGACAGATTTCACAATCAAAAGGTTTTGGATTTTTATTAAATAATGAAGGAAATAAATGCTTGAGATACATAACATTAAGATGACCTAAGCGATAGTGCCACAACATAATTGCTCTATTGTTTTTTTGACACGAAACCGAAAAAGAACTTCCACGAATTGTTGTTTGAGGTTGTTCCTATGGATAGTGGCGTTCCTTAAGGATGTAGAGTCCAAAGCATTCCTTAGCATTGCCAATCGTCTTCCCCGAATCCAAATCCTGAAATTCACAATGAGTGGAGAAAAAATTAGTAACACACCTCTTTTCCTTAATGAGTTTACTAATTGACAATAAATTACAGTCCAAGTCAGGAACAAGGAGAACAGAGTTGAGAATAAGATTCCTAGATAGCACAATTGAACTTGTACTGGCAACCTTTGATAGTGAACCATCTACTATTCGGACCGTTAAATTATTTGAACATGAGCTATATGTATCAAGGTTTTTTGAACATGAGCTATCATATGATCAGATGCTCCTAAGTCCACAATCCAAGGTTTTTTACGTTTCTTACCAACAGTAAAGGCTTTCAAAGAATTACCTTTGTGAGCCAAGGTTCCGGATCCAATGATGTGGTTGGAAGACGAACCAGATTGTGACTGTAGAAGAGGAGACAGTAGTTTCTGAAGCATCTCCATTTGCTCCTTGTTGAAAGGGTTTGCTTAAGGTTGTGATGATAGTTCATTGGTGCCCACATGATTACCTCGTCCTTCTTTCTCAAGAAGTTGACGTGGCTTCCAATCTGCTGGCTTTCCATGAATCTTCCAGCAAGTTTCTCTCGAGTGACCCGGCTTTCTACAATGATCACACCAAGGCCTACCTCCTTTATTTTTCTGACGGTTGTCAATAGGAGCGAACTGAGTCTTAAGAGCCGAGCTTTCTACCATATTCAGTTGTTGATGGGATCCCATCATGAGTTTTTTCTGACTTTCTTCGCAACGGACTTCAGAGAATGTCTCTCTGAGGCTAGGTAGAGGTTTTACTCCCATAATTCTTCCTCTGATTTCATCAAGATTTGTGTTCAATCCTAACAAGAATTTAAACACACGCTTCCCTTCGACAATCTTTTTATACAACAAACCATCAGCAACACACTTCCAGTTATGAACCTCAAACGTATCAAGTTGACGCCATAGACGAGTAAGGGTATTGAAATATTCAGTTACCGTAAGGTTGTCTTGACGTAAATCGTGGAAGGAGCTTTCAAGCTGGATGATTTCAGATGTGTCTTCCTTGTCCGAGAACGTTTCTTTTGCCATGTCCCAGATCTCTTTGGCAGTATCAAATGACAGAAAATTTTCGCCAATGTCAGTGGTCATAGAGTTGACGAGCCATGACATGACCATATTATTTTTAGCTATCCACCTTTTGTAGGTTGATGCTGTGGTTTCTGGTAGCGCTGAAGCTCCGATGATGTAGTCATCTTTCTCCTTTCCCCGTATAAACATTAATATGGATTGAGACCATTGCAAATAATTTTGCCCATTCAGTTTATGGGTGGTGATCGGAAGATGAGAGGTTTCCATTTGATGAGAGGATGAAGACAATGAGATGATAATATCAGAAGAAGAAGAGGAGGATGAGTCGATAGCCATTCCAAAAGCAGGACCATATTTAGGCATGAAATAGAAGGATAGATTCGAGTAGAAGAGGGAGACAAAAAATTAAAACAAAAAACTCGAATACTGACTGAAGAGACGAAAATGATGAGACAGGATTACACCTGCTCTGATACCATGAAGAATTAGAAGTCTGAAAATATGGAGGAATACCAGTTTCCATTCATTCTATCATTCTCTTAGCTGGAATGGAATAATCATACAGCTGGTATGATTATATTTTTTCTAACATTACTCCTAAATCAATTATAATAACAAGAGCTTCATTTCCAACAAAGTCCACAAAGCTATTTTAGTAAATTCACTCATTAACGGTCAGAACCCTTTCCCACCCCCTTAATAGGAGTTCCTCCCGTAAACACAAACATTTTTTGGTGATTTCTCCCCAGAAATGATTTCCCTTGTAACAAGCATTACCCAAGTGAAAGGAGAGGAAAGCACAGACCATAATGCTAGCCTGAAAGCCAACAAAACAATGGCTATAGAGAGTTGTTAAGGTTTAACCTAGTGAAAAACTTCAACATTTCAACCTTCACTACAAAGTGAACCATGATCCTTGCTGAATATTTATTGGATAAGTTATCATTATTGTAGTGATATAAAATTGCTGTAGCTAAAAAGCGTCCACACAAATTGAAGTGTTATCAGATTCAACAAAATGCAATTAAAAAATAAATAGATACATAATCCAAATATGCATGAAACAGGCAACAAAGATGGCAAAATATTGGATGACTGCAAAAAAATACCTTCAAGAGCAATGCAATGGACTAAGAAACCAAAACTTAAAATTCAGCATCAGCAAGATGTACTGGAAGGCAATGAAACAAAGCACAGCTACTGGAGCACCACAGCTACCAAACCAAGCATCACTCATCAACACGAAAAATGATAACACCAGGTTCAAAACCTATTAGCAAGAAGTGCAGTAACAACCGATGTATGAAGATATCGGCTATCACTATACATATACATTCATGACCTCATGTGCTGTAACAATATGCAACTGGTATCAGCTCAAAACCATATTCACTGGTGCATGTACCAAAACACATTGATACATGCCATATCAATTGGTAACAGTCTAGTAGCCAAGAATAAATGAGGGAAAGTCTAACCAAACAACTTTAAAATATATGTAACCACGTCACCATGTCCAACCTCATGCTACAATATGCTGCGCAAGCAATTCATATTAAAATCGGCACAATGGTATATCTGGTCCAGCAGTTTAACTACATCAACTACATCTTAAGGCATGTGGGTAGCAACCATCTTTTAAGCCATCACAGCTACTAAGACTGCCTTCGGACCCAAGATTTGAAGTCAGCAAAAGTCAAGAGTCCAATGGGACTTCAGTAGCATGCAAGTTTTAAACCTTACCAAGGATGACATCATCAGAGAAAATTTGTAAAAAACAACGTACTTCGCAACCAGCAAGAAATGATATTAACCAACCACAAAATAAACACAACATCAACAGCTGCTACATCATCAGCAAGTCAGCCACATTCAGTTTTCCCAGACACAATATAGAAGGCTAGTACATGGTCCATCACAAGTAAAAAAGGTCAGTTATCTGAATTGATTTTAACAAAGATGCAAACAAAATAAAATATGATTTAAAAACAGGGTAGAAGAACAAAGAAAGATTAAAAATGTAGCCAACCCATGAAAACTGGAGTGCAACAGTACCATCAAAACTTAAGGATGCATCAAGTACAATAAAATAGTCAACCTTAAATATCAGCCCTGAGCAATCAATTGTAGCATTCAATTATTTGATAACAACATTGAAAATCTCAAGATGTCCTCCCCCAGAGAAGTTTCAACTACACACAGTACGAAGAGTAGAATATGAGCTGAAGATTCATCACATACTATATCACTCCCTATTCCTACAAAACAGAAATCCCAATAACCAGTTAAGCCACAAAAGTCTGGATGCAATCAACCTTAGATTTGAGGAATATTACTTACATCAGCATCGCAATGTCGGGAAGGGCTTTGAGAATCAGCAGGTCTACCACGTAGAGAAACACTTTTTGGAGTAGGTGAGCGTTCTTTGTGATTGCGTCCATCAGGACTCCCACTCCTAGATGGAGGTGTCCTGCGAGGAGAAGGGCTCCTCCGAGGACTTGGGGTAGGACGAGCAGGGGAGACATTTCAAAATATCCATATGGCATCAGATAAAAGGTCCAAAAGCACAATTCAATTAAGAGCAGGGGAGACGCCTCTCATCATCATATATGCCTCTCCCACGGCGTTTGTCATAATCAGGACTTCCACTGCAGCTCCTTCTTCGATGACGATAATTTCTTTCCCTTCCCCAGTGCCGGTCACGATCATATCTATCCCTGCTTCTGCTATGACTTCTACTCTTGTAATCCTGGTCCCTGTATATCTAAAATTGTCTTCGAAAAATAACAAACAAACAAACATGCAATTAAACAGTTAATAGTATAACATAGAAATATACTCCTGAATCTTTAATCGGGGATGTCAAAGAAGAAAGTGGAGAGAAAAGACAGAAAAGCAAACAAGATTGAAAATTTAAGGCATAAAAAATAATAACTCACAGGTAAAAAAAGTCCTCTCTCAAGAAATGTTCTAACTTCTTAATTATAATAATTCATGATTTATCAAGATGTAAAAGACACCACATAAAGGATTCCCTAACACTCGTGATATCAATTAAAATTTCCAGAAATGTAATAATGCTTATATAAGAATAGACAAAATACAGTCTTAATTAATAATTGATCATCTACTAAGATCCAGAAAACACCTGTAGAGATAAGTGTCCCCAATTAGGGATGGGATTCAACCCTGTCTGCCAAGTACTGCCCCTTCCCCCTTGAAGACAACCACATTGGATGATAAATGGTTTGAGAGAGCAACACAAACCTGGTACAGAGCAGGGTTGTGAACACACCCCCGGTTATGTATCTATTTAAAGTACCAGGTATATTCTCTTTCCATAACAAGTTGTGTTAACCTATCTCCCTTTCAAATCCCAATATTTATGCAACATTCTGTTGGTGAAAATACCAGAAAAATTATATTTTATTGATAAAAAATTGCAAAGAAAATGAGATACAAATAGATCAGGCTGAGGCACGGATATTTCGTTTTCTTTAAGGAGATCAAGTCCACTGCGGTAGGAAGAACCCAAATACCGATGCAGCAGTCACAAAACTATGACTTGTCCCCTCCAGGATACAACAGCCCGACCACTTGTCATATGGTGCATTCTCACAAGTTTTATAATATATACACTTATCACATTCATTAGTCTTATAGCCATTTTCAAGCATGCATGAATCAAATTTCTCACACCATTATTTAGGAGCTTGTTTTAAACCATAAAGGGATTTAGTTAGCTTACACACCTTGCTTTCTTGGCCAGGCTCCACAAAACCTTCGAGTTGGTCAATGTAAATCTCCTCATCTAGATCTCTATTTAAAAATGCTATTTTTACATCCATTTGATGAATTTTTAAACCATGAATTGCAGCCACTGCTATCAACAATCTAACGGATGTAACTCTAGTAATCGAAGAAAAAGTATCAAAGAAATCAAGATCAACTTGTTGCTTAAAACCTTTAGCGACAAGCCTCGCTTTATATTTATCTATAGTTCCATTGGGTTTAATTTTTCGCAAAGGACCCATTTACACCCAATAGTTTTACAACCTGGAGGTAAATCCACTAGCTTCCATGTTTTATTTGAAAGTAGTGAATCTATCTCATCATTTACAGCCTCTCTTTAGAAAATAGCATTAGGTGATGATAAAGCTTCTTGCACTATAAGAGGAATTTCTTCCACATTGTAAAGATAATAGTCAGGGCCAAAATCTTTTTCAACTCTAGCTCGTTTACCCCTCCTTAGTTGGATTTGAGAATTTTCTTGTTCCTAAAAAACTTGAGAAGGAGTAGAATAGCTAGGCATAGATAAAATATTTTCAAAAATTATTTGACCCCCACTATTTCTAAATTTGAAAGGAAATTTATTTTCATGAAAAATAGCATCACCTGATTCAAAAATAATATTATTTTCCATATCAAAAAGATCTATAAGCTGTACTATGCAACGCATACCCTCGAAAAGCACATGTGGTAGCTCGTTCACCCAATTTAGGTCGTTTAGGTTCTGCAAGCCTCACGAAAGCTAAACAACCCCAAACCCTCAAATAACTTAGATTTGGTTTATGCCCCCGCTACAACTCATAAGGTACAATTTTAGTCTTTTTGTGTGGCACTCTATTTATCACATGGCAAGCTGTCAAAATAGCCTTGCCCCAAAGATTTAAGGGAGCACCTGAATCGATAAGTATAGCATTCGTCAAGTCAATTAACGTTCTATTTTTTCTTTCAGTTATGCCATTAGATGAAGGTGAATATGGTGGAGTAGTCTCATGAATAATTCCCAATGACTGAACAAAAGAGTTGAATCCAAGAGATTCATACTCCCAGCCTCTATCACTTCTAATTCTCTTAATCTTTTTTACTGAATTGGTTTTCCACTTAAAGAAGGAATTCTTTAAATTTCTCAAAAATATCACTTTTATTTTTTTAATAAATATACGTTCGTGTATTTTGAAAAATCATCAATAAAAGCGATAAAATATCAGTTACCACCCCGAGTTAAAATTCCTTGAAATTCACACAAATCAGTATGAAATAATTCTAGTAATTCGGTATTTTTTTTCAACACTTTTATGAGGCCTCTTGGTAATTTTTTCTTTACTACAAACTTCATATTTCTCAAAATTTTTTGCCACTTTAATAATTAATCCTAAACTACTCATGATTCCCACATATTTACTGTTAATATGACACAAGCGAGCATGCCAAAAATTTATAGAAGACAAAGCGTAAGTGGTGTCATAGTAATAATCATAAAATTAATTAGCAAGGAAATTTAAGAGATAAAAATGACATTTATACTCATCTGTATTGTAGGAAGCCACTTTTGCTTCATGTGCCTCGTAGTCTTTATCATTCATCTCCTTAGTTGGGATTTTGTTTGGATTCTTCTTGGTAAGAACATATGCAACTTTTAAAAGGCTGAGGTAAAAAAGAACTTTTCCTTTCCACCTCTTAAAATGAACTCCCTTGAACTTGAAAGGCTTGTTGAGATCTCAAATTCCATCATTGGTTTTTTCTGGTACTTGTTCCATGATTGATCTCCTTAAAATTGTTGGTGAAAATATTAGAAAATTATATTTTATTGATAAAAAATTGCAAAGAAAATGAGATACAAATAGATCAAGCTGAGGCACGGATATCTCGTTTTCTTTAAGGAGATCAAGCCCACTGCGGTAGGAAGAACCCAAATACCGATGCAACAGTCACAAAAATATGACTTGTCCCCTCCAGGATACAATAGCCCGACCACTTGTCGTGTGGTTCAGGCTAACTCTGCATAAGATGGTGAACCCAAAGCTCCACCAAGAAAAACACCCCTCTTTGCTAGTAATCTCTCAAGTATAGAAAATAGTTGGTGTGCTGGTGTAGAAAAGAGTAGATGAGAGAAACTATTTATATGCCACTAGGACTTTACAAAATACATCAAAAAATAATAATGACCATGAACCTAGAGAAAAGGGAGAGTCTCCAAAAAATTAACTCACCACCAAGTCCATGAACCTAATTAATCTTCATTCATGAACAAAATAAAAGGTCACCAAAACAATAAATCTCCGTTCATGAACAGGACAAAAGAAGATTCATGAACAAAATATATATATATATATATAAATAAATAAAAGATATTAAAATGGTCCAACACATTCTATTTCAAAGTATAGATCTTCCTTGTGCTGAAGGCCACCTCAATCCAAGTATTTTACACGCTTTAAAATGATGAAGAATTAAAAAAATAAAAGTTCAATAGCATTCTGAAGTGGAATCTCATTGTAGTAACATAAATATAGATTTAAAAATACGACCAATTAATACCCATTAATGGGTGTTTGGAGGGTTTAAATTGGGTACATAACAAACCTTTGGCATAAACGTACAATGTATTGAACCCATAACCTCAAGGTTAATAGGCCGAGATTTTAACCATTGAACCAATGGTTACCCCTAAAAACAACACATGATTAGTACCCATTATGAGATTTTGGGCATAAATATATATATATATATATATATTATATAAATAAAAAGTTTCAGATTGCAAGCAGGAGTGGGAGCAAGGGCAGAAGCAGGAGCCAGGAGTTTCCTGCTATTAAGGATTTTAGGTAGACAACTGTTGTTGTGCTATCCAATCCATGTCCAAGGTTGTTTGCCATGTGGAATGAAATTTATATAGATGTAAAATAGTATGCAAAACACAATCAGTTGCCATACCTACGCCCTCAATAATGTGGATGTAAAATAGTGGAGGTGGTGGTGGTGGTAAATTACCATAAATAAGCAGACACATGGGTGTCATAGTTGCTCAAAAGACAAATATTTCAACAAAATAAAATCACGTATACTAAGTCAGATATAGCTACATAAATAAGAATAATCAATTTCCACATCTCCCAAATGTTTGCCAACTTCTTTGACCTAAATGCCATATAAATTCCACATGGGACTATTTTTGAAGTGGACCACTTCATTTCCTATATCTTTCTCAAAAAGAAAAGAAAAGAAAATAAAAAGTATGCATACCTTGGTCGAGGACTCGGGCTTCTTGAGCTGCCTTTTGACCTTGATGCTGATTCTACTATCCTCCATTTCTAACTAAAAACCCAAACCATGTAACTTGGTCAAACAGTTTCAACAGAGAAAACATATGTACTCCAATAAAACCTACCATTTCAATAAACTCTAAGCTAAAGAAAAAAGTATAATAGAAGAAATTTTGCCGTATTTCGTAACATATAGGGCTAGAATAAATAGTGCCAAGTAGCATGGTCCTCTGTGGACCTGTTAATGAAGGCAACCTATCAGCACTTGCGTGGTGCAGAAGTTGATTGAGACTCTCAAAACCGGATAGCAGGTTTTGTTAGTTGTGCAAGCTCTTGAACCAGGTTTTCTTGATCTTATTAAGGATTTGAATGGAAATCATGTCATACAACGTTGCTTACAATGCCTTAGCAAGGAAGATAATAAGGTAAAGATTTTCATCCCTTTTGATTAGTTGCACAAAAATGACAATCCAGCTCATGTTTAATCTAATGTCTTAAATTTTGCATATCAGTGTGTGCTTGACATGAATGGAGAATAGTGCTCGATTTAAGCATAAAAGCCTTAGATATTGCATCATTAGCTTCTCTACAGAATGCTCAATTAAGTTGGGTAGATTAAGCTTTGTTTCATGTAGTTATAATTAGTAATGACAGAGCTTCGTTTTAGGACAAGTGCGCTTTTCCCCTTCTGTTCCAACACCAATTTGGGTTGAAATATTCTGCCCAATGTGATGCATTTTACGTTATATTTGTTTGATCGCCAGTCCAGTAGAATGGGATGGGATGGGATGGGATACTTGATGAAATGAGTGTATTTCTGTACCTAGCTTGGAGACAAGCATATATAGTAAATAGCAAGCAAATACACGAGGATAAAATGAACTTGCACCTGATTATGTAGCCTCAAACTAGTCTTGAGGGCCAAAGCATGACACAATTGACACATTCTGTAATCATTTTTCCTGGTGTTCTCCGCATTTCTCTAGTAAGGACTACTATCCCTTCTTCTTCTTCTTCTTTTTTCTCTTTTAGTCTTTTATCTATTTTTTAATTTATTTATTTACTTTTTTATCTATTTTTCTTCTTCTTTTTTTCCCTCTTTCTTATGGTATACACTGTTGGAATATTACTTGAGAACATATATTCTTATGAAAATCCATCAAAACAGAGTATTTCATTCGAAATAATATGCAGTAACAACACGGTTCCTTTCAAACATTCTCCTTTGTCCTACAATCTGTTTATAACCTGTGGAGAACCTTAGACAAGATATGGTTTCCATAATCCATTAAAGATTAATATTCATGTAAAAATTGATTCTGAATCTTCTCTGTCTTTTCTGTTTTTTTAATCTTTGCAGTTTATTTTTGACGCTGCTGCAGAGTTCTGTGTTAATATTGCAACTCATCAACATGGATGTTGTGTTTTGAACCGATGCATTGATAAGTCAGAGGGGAAATATCGAGAAAAGTTAGTTGCAGAAATTGCTGCTCATGGGCTTATCCTTGCTCAAGATGCTTTTGGGTAATTAGTTCAGGAGCTTAGCCCATATCTTTGATGGAATAATTGTTATGCAATATGTATGCATGTGTGTAGGTGTAATCTGATACAAAAATCTTAACTATGTGTTTGGATCATAGATTTGGGAAGGGAAAGGGAAATAAAGAAAAAAATTAATTATATTTCATTCACATTGCCCTCACCTTTTCCATTTCCCTTTCTCAATTCCTAACCAAATCCAAAATCCAAACACAACCTGAAAGTGATAGGATAATCCGTATAGCAATATATTAAGGTACAAGTATTTTTGTTGTCCATTGATCCAATCAAGATGTACATCTTTACTGAGGTCAAGGAGATGTTGATTTTACAGTAAAATTTCACACCACCCTATCAAATCAATTTAATCAGCTCATCTCTGTTTAATCTATTCTTAGACAGGAGTTTGCAGTTAAACAGTAAATTATAGGGTTTTTTACCTGACCCGATTTCAATTATCAAATGTAAGAATCCTCGAACCATTCTTGGTTGTTGATGTCCAAAAAGGACAGAAGGCATCCAACAAGTCAGCTGCAAACTAGATAAAGATATCATTGCCATTTATTTTCAAGTATTACATGCATTATTAGTGCATACTAAAGCATCCATTTTCATGGTTTAACGAATGAGCTACTTGTTTTCATTCTTGTTGGGAATTATTGAGCTCATGGAATGTTATTATTTTTTGCTTGAAAACATTTGGTCATATTATTGAATATAATAACAAGGTAATGGATAATCAAACAACGGCTAGGTTAAATAAATAAATAAATGAAGAATTACTGAAACAAATGCGAAGTACTGTTTAACGTTGTTATCTTACTTAAGAGAAATCATTGATGCGAGAGGTTCTTCTGGTGAGAGAACCATGCGAAGTGGGTCTTCCGTTGATTGCTTGTTTATCCTATTAATTACTAGCTTTATAAAATGTTTGTTGTCATTTTTATCAGATTAACAGATTCTGATTAGTTCTCCCTTTCTATTTGGCCAAGGCATGATTTATGTTGCATTGCTAAAAAAGTATAAGCACGACATTGGGATTTGACAACCTTGTGTAGTGGATGGGGATGGCAATTCACCAATTCCATCCATTAATTTTAAGGGTTTTGGTTGAGATTTTGACCCATGTAATTAATGCATTGGCTTGATGTTGCCCGTTCCAACTGTTTTAAGTAGGCAGTCGTGTATTGACAATGGGTCATTTTACTATTTACATTGGAAAATAGAATAATTGTATCTCTAACATTATTCTCATCAACTACTTACTTTGTCATCAATAAATACGTTTATATAATTTAATTTGTGATGGAATAACAATATAATAGTTCAAATGTCTACACTCTTTATAATCTTAAAAGCTTAATACTACAAAAGCCTTAATCCCAGCTACTGAAACATTACTCCTTCTGTAGGCTCTATTTAGGGTCCAAATCTTCTGATAACAGTTAATTCATTCGCTAACATCTTCTATTAACAGTTAATTCCTTCGCTAACATCTTTATTTAGCATTCATCGTTGCCATCATCATCATCATCATCAAATCATCATAATTATCATCTTTTTAATTTCTTTAATTGGTGAAATGTCATGCCTTAATGCTTTTGCATTTCATTATGATAAACCAATTTTCCCTTGGGCAATTTCATACATGAAGTTTTTCGTACTATGATCTCAATCAATGTGTTGTTATTTGGCCATCTTTTTGTGTATTCTTAGGCTATTGCAGGTGTGCTAATTTTATAGAAATCAAGCTGCTTGGTTTTGTAGATCCCTTTAAACCTGTGCCTCAATAGTGATTCTGTTCATAACATATGGGTTTGGAATCTTATAGTTGTGATTTCTTTCTTAATTGTGTACATTAATGGTTAACTTACATGTCACTAGATAATTTTTATTTATTACATTATATGCATCCCCCTAAACCTCTACCAAAGTACCAATCTGGTCAATTAATGGTTGCTGCGATTATTTATCCAAGGCTTCGGGCCATAGTTTAATGTTGCCTTTTGACTTTAATATTTCCTTTTTTGTATCCCAGAAATTATGTTGTCCAATATATTATGGAGCTTAAGATCCCTTCAGCTGCTACTAGCTTGATTTCTCAGTTTGAAGGTCACTACGTTTACCTGTCCATCCAAAAATTCAACAGCCATGTGGTTGAAAAATGCTTAAAGTTCTTTGAAGAGAGCCACCCAAGAATATGTTTCGGTGCCTCACTTTGAATAGTTGCTGCAAGACCCTTTTGCCAATTATGTCATTCAGTCTGCACTTGAACATACTAAGGTATGGAACCAACTAACACACACCTCTAATGTCATTAACTTGCTTCCATATTATCAACGTCAAGGAAAATGTTTGAGATCCCTAAAAAAGTTCCTCCAATTTTATACCTACAATGATGCGACATGATAGGTATTAACTTTTGATTTGTTACACACTCAAGTCCAACTACCTTGTCTCATTATTGTAGGTCTCTAGCATTTTCTCCAACATTAATGTGGCCAGAAAATCTAAAAGTTTGGTGACTGTTTGGTAGATTCTGGATTTTTCACATTGAAAATTGGCCAATTTTCTTAAAAAGTCAGTTTCACAATCCAATTCTTTCCTTTTTATTTTTTTGGAGAGCTTTTATTTGAATTTGGAAAGGAAATAAAATTCAGGCTCAAAGTTGGCCTTAGGCGCCCTTAGCTCAGGATTTCTAGCTATGTCATACTTTTAGGTCAGGAGAGAGAAAAGAAATTTCTAGCTGTTTACAAATTTCTCAATCAAAAGAAAAATTCTAATCTTGCAAAAAAAAAAAAAAAAAAAAAAAGTATATTGTATTAACTAAATTACAAATACAAATACACATGCTCCACCAAACCATATCTCTATCACTGAAGGCTTAGGAGCCAATATATAAGTTATCACTCTTTGCGTCTTGTTTAACAAATTTGCAGTACATCATTTGATGAAATTTGTGATGTTATTTGTAATAAAAAAAAAAGTGAATCAAGCTTGTCATGGACTCTTCCTAACATGTTAATTGCTTTACATCATAAACCACCGCCTCCTTTCCCGCCAACCACCACCTCCCTCCCTATTCACCAAATGTCAAATCACCATCAAACATAGAATCACTGCCACAAACTCACCACCACCAACATCATATTTGAACCATTTTGGTAATTTATACATAATTATTCAATGGAAAATAGCACCCCAACATTGCCTTTTCAAATCAATATAAAAGAATCCAACATTTTTTGGTGCTACAAGGTTTATACTCAAGAAAAAAATAAAAACAAAACAAAACAATATAAATAAGATGACAATAAAGAGAGAAGCCACACCATGTGTGTGTGGTTTCGCTACTACCATACACACACGGCACAAAAAGCCCCAAGGCTACATCTCTCATTTTATTGATTTTCACTCTTCAATATTTATTTTTACGATAAAACCCCCTATATAAAAAGTATATTGTATTAGGTAATAGAGACAATTGGGTTTTTATCTAATATCTAACATATCCTTACTAAACAAAATAGCTTTGCATTGCTAGTGCACAAGTCTATAAGGCTCGAGTTTTGTTAAGCGCACAAAATTAGTGCACGGAAAAATATGCAGAATAGAAAGCGATCGATTCTATGCATTTTTATGAGCAGTAATTCTGTGCACATAGGTGAGGCTCTACGGAATTTTTCGGGTGGATACCAATTGAGAAAAAATGTGCATGGTTGGCCTAGATTGTGGATTGACATGCAAACATGCAATTGCCAATTTTACACTACGCATCACTACCTCCTCAACTTCAAGGGAGGGAGGTAAAAGGCGTTGGTCCAATACATCCTTTAGTTGTATGTTCTCAATAGTTGGGGTCAACAAGGAGGTGATGAAGTCTCCCGAATGCTTTCCTTTGATCACTTCCAGTGCCAACACACCAAAGCTATAAACATCACACTTTTCAGTTACCTTCATTGTGTATGCAAGCTTTGCAAAAAAAGAGAGACATGATCATGCACTTGTTTTGTTACACTTCAGATTCTATGGCAATTTAGTAGAGAATAAAACTATGTTTACCTGTTGCAACATATTCGTATGTGCCTGCAATCCAGTTAGAGGAATCTAGCTTCAAAAGCTTGGCAATGCCAAAGTCCAAAATATGACCCTCATACTCTTCATCAATCAAAACATTGTTGCTGGAAATGTCTAGGTGAACAATGGACGGTGTGCAATCATGGTGCATGTATGACAAAGCGCTTGCCACACCCTTAATAATATTCACCCTCTTTGGCCAATCCAATTCTTTAGCTTCTTCATCTTTGTTGAAAATTGCAACCAAACTATCTCTTTCGAGGTACTCATAAACTAGAAAAGAGTATCGAGCATGCGAACAAAACCCAAAAAGATTCACTATGTTTCGATGCTTAATTTCTGTCAATGCCCTTACCTCGTTTAAGAAATCTTTCCTATCGGCCCTCTCAGATAACGGATGAAGTTTCTTCACAGTTACTATATTAGCTGATGGTAACTTCGCTTTGGAGACAGTTCTGTATCCTCATTTTCCAATGCAATATGTGGCATCGAAATGCTTGGTAGCTTTTACAATGTCATTGTACATCGCTCTTCCATCGAGTATTAGTATTGATAACATATCTTCAATTGAGGTTTGGGTGTCACCCTTTTTAACTCGTGACTTTCTCTTTCTTGAATCGAAAATGATGAGAAGTCTGATGAATGCACCTAAAAGTAAGAGTGCTTCACCAAGAGAGAGCACGATTATAAGAACAAGTGTCCCATTTTCTAGAGTGTGTTTGTGCATTGCAGAAGGAATTTCGCAAGGCTGCAAGCCTTTGACATTTCCACACTGACCTTTGTTCCCTTGCAGTGCTTCTATTGATGCATTTATGAAGGCGTTGCAACGGGGAATATGACCTTGCAACTGATTGTATGATATATCAATATACGCCAAGCCACGCATATCTTCAAAACTCTTTGGAATGAGACCAGAGAGTTTATTGTGGGAGAGGTTCAACTACTCCAAGCTCTACAAATTTCTGATTTCCAATGGTATTTCCCCTATGAGAATGTTACTACTCAGATCCATCTCGGTTAGTTGAAATAACTTACCAATCTTTAATGGAATTTTCTGGTTGAACATGTTGTTGCTCAAGTTCAAGTAAAATAGATTTAAATAGTTCTCCAAAATACCTAGTATTGGCCCACTAAATTTGTTTGTGGATAGAACAAGTTTTGACAACTTAGTTAGTGATATAAGTTCTTGAGGTATCTAACCCAAAAGCTAATTATCAGCCAAAATCAGCCACTCCAAAGAAGTCAACTTTCCAAATTCCTTTGGGATCTCTCCAACTAAATGATTTGAAGATAAATCATGTCATTCTAGCCGTGTTGATTTTCCAAACCCTGGTGGAATGCTACCAATGATGATATTTCTTGCATTTTTAGGAGTGTCAAATTTGGGAATATTCCCCAATTTTCTAAGAATGTGCCATAAAAATTATTGTTACTCAGATCTAGGTAGACCAGGTTTGGATTAGTGCCAAAATCTTCAAATATATTTCTAATGAGTTGGTTTCCCTCAAAGCGGGCTGTTGCTAAGCTTAAGCAGTTTCTTAGACTCTTAGGGATTATACCAGTGAGCTGATTGTGGTGCACTCTAAACAATTGAAGTTTACTACCATGGCAAAGCTCTGGGAGATTCCTAGAAAATTTATTTTCATCCATTACTAGCTCAACCTATTTTTTCAAATTACCAAATTCCTATGAAATGCGGTTGGAAAGGAGGTTTATAATTTCTAAATTGGTCAAATCACCTAAAGAACTGAAATGGGACCACTAAGTTGATTCGAACTCAATTCTAGATAAATGAGGAACTTCAAGTTCCCTAATTGCTTAGGAATTGGACCAAAGAGTTAATTATTCCAGAGGTATAGTTGGGCTAGAGAGCTCAAATCACCAAACGATGTTGGGATTGAGCCAGTAAGATTGTTGGCCTGAAAGGTTAGGCTCTGTAGTGATTTCAACTGTCCTATCTCTTGGTGAATGGAACCGAATAGGGAATGGTTGAACAAGTGCAACATAGTTAGGTTATTCAAGTTTCCAAATGTGGAAGGAATAGTACCTGTGAGATTGTTGCCATCCATGTAGAGCTTAACAAGATTGACTAGGTTTCCCATTTCGGGAGGAATGGAACCAAAAAGATCATTTCTATAGAGATATAGATGAGTCAAGTTTCTCAAATTGGTTAAAGAAATAGGAATGGGACGGAAGACTGTTGATATACAAACCAAGCTCAATTAGAGACTTTAACTGGCCTATCTCTTGAGGAATTGAGCCATTCAACTGATTATCGAATAAGTGGAGAGTTTCAAGATTTATTAGCAGACCAATTTCTGGTGGGATGATTCTTGAGAATTGGTTGGTGGACAAATCAAGACAGATGAGTTTGGAGAGGGAACCAATTAGAGTTGGGATGACACCAAAGAATTTATTGATGTTGAGTTCGATAAATGGAAGATTGGGAAACAATGAAAATCAAAAGTTGTCGAGCGTACCATTTACACTTGAACTTGTGAGGTTCAATTTAATGACGCTTCCATCAAGGTTGCAAGAAACTCCAAACCAATTGCAGGGACTGGCATTTGTTGAGCCACTATCATGGGGTGGAAGCACCCATGAAGTTAGCAGGGAATCGTTTGTACTTTGCAGGCTTGTTTTCCATGTGAGGAGAGCATTAGTTGCTTCTACAAAAGCAGAAGCAACTTTAATGGTTAAAGAATAGGGTGTAACAAACAAGACTAAGGAAAAAAATGTAGGGTAGTTTCTCTAAAGGTCCCATTGTTTTTTTTTTCCCCTTTGGTGGATAACTAATGGGTGTTTCATGGCTCTAATTTATATACAAATTTTCCAATGGTACGTGATGGGCATGGCCCACATGACCCAGGACAGCCCAACCCACAACTTTCTTGGGCGGCCCAAACGGTCATTTAGTTATAATCTAGTAGGTGAAACTCAACAGCAGGCCCAAACAGTCATTTAGTTATAATCCAGGCCCTGTGACACTCAGACACCTGTTAGGCAGGGAGTTAGCCACATGGCAAACAAAGATCCTGCAGTGTTATTGAGGCCAGGCATCAAGCATTAAATAAGGATGTCATGGCGTTAAATGCAACAAGACCTCTCGTCCCCTGGCATGGTGAAACTGCCATGGCCGACAACGAGTAGACCATAGACTTTCGACCAATAAGACAGTTCAAATGGACAAGGAAATGATTGGTAAAAAGTATAAGGAAGCTTGTAAAGAACATAAAAGACAACAAGTAATACTGTCTCTCTCTCTCTCTCTCTCTCTATCACTTCCAATCTAACTTGATCATCAGAGTGTCTACGGAGAGAAACTAAGCCAGTCTTGGTGCCTCCCCACCAAACCTTTTGCAGTCACACACACTAAGGAGACGAAGGCCAGTAGACCTGTGGAATGTGTGGATTAGTCCGACCCATCGTCCATTGACTATATTGTATTATCAACCCCTGGTTGACAGTTATGTTCATTGTCACTAGAGGAAGTTCCACCATGACCCATCTTCTACGTCAAAATGGATTATTACGATGAGATCCATGGCTTCACAACACAATGCTGGTAACCCCCAAGTTGAGTCCTCCAACCCAAACAACCCACCTCCGTATTTCGTCGAACTCACTAACAGCATTAACCGCCTAGCTGAACAAAACCAAGCCCTGATTAACGCTTTGCTCCAGCGTGACTTACCTTTCCTTCCCCTCCCCCTCCCTCTCACCGCAAGAAATTCCCCTAAACCTAGAACAAGTCCGCTATCATCCCATCCAACCACATGTGTCCCAAGGGTCGTTCTCGCCCTTCGCCCCACAAGCTCAACCGACAAATCTTGAAGGTCTGCACGCCCCTCATCCAGGCTCGCAGCTTCATCACCCCCCACAATACCGCGCTGCTATCCATGAGGGAGAAGCCAGTAGTGTTCAACCTCCACTTCATGCTCTAGGAGACAACGCTCCCGTTTGGGACGAAGAACTATGGGCCATGAAGCTCTAGCTCCAAGGGGTCACGCAAAACATGCAGAACAGACCTTCTCCCATTGTCAACTCCCCCTTTACCACTTCCATCAAGGACAAACCTCTACCCCCTAAGTTGAAAATGCCGTCGATTGACACCTTCAACGGTATAACCGATCCGGTTGACCATGTGGAATTGTATAGGACACTCATGATCCTCCATGCCTTCCCAGACAAGATCATGTATCGCGCTTACCTCATCACGCTGAAGGAGTCAGCGTGACTCTAGTTCAGCCAACTCTAACCAGACTCTGTCATTTCTTTTCACCAGCTTAGTGAATCTTTCTTAAGCTATTTCACTGGTGCTTAATGGCAGCGGCATTCGACGACTCAGTTGTTAAATATTTGACAGACAGAAGGGGAATCGCTGGGCAACTTTGTCACCTGCTTCAATACAGAGGCCCTAAAGGTTGAAAAGAACGATGACAAGGTCATTCTAACAACCTTTATGGTTGGTTTGCACCCGTCGGATTTCCTCTTCTCCCTCTCTAAAAATCCTCTAGCCACCATGGCTGTCCTCCTCGCCAAAGCCCGAAAATACAACAATCACGACTATCCTCCACCGATAGCCTAAAGCAGTTATTTCTAAACAGAAAATAAATGCACAAATGGATATTAAATCAACATTTCAATTCGGTGAGTGATAAGTAATTTAACTATACCCTTTAATCTCGTACACTTCCAATCTCAACATTTCCAATTCAATTCCTCATTTTCTTTAATTAATTATATGCATTAATTAATTAAAACAATTAGGGCAAATTCCCATAATTAACAAAACAACCCTAAGGTTCCATTTTTATCAATGTTTCAACATTTATTTCATGCTTCTATACCAAACATGCCTCTAGGTTCATTATAAATAAAACCCCAACTTTTGTAAAATTACACAAAAGGCCCAAAGTTTCTCAAAATTACCCAACAACACCCAACATATCAAAATGCTAAAATTTAAAGACAAAATCCATAAAGAGGAGTAGGATATCCCTACCTCAAAGTTTGATCTCAAAAGGAGATGAAGACCCAACGACCAATGTGCTCCAAATCCAAATTTTTTCAGATTAAATCGAAGCCCAAGTCACCCTCTACCTTTTTAACAAAGCACTTAGGGTAGATTCACACTAGAAGGAGATGATTTCTTAGAGAGAAGACAAGTCTAGAGAGAGAGGGTCTCAGATCTAGGGTTTGAAGATGAAAAAGTTTTGAAAAAGTGAAGTTCATCTCGGCTGCTGCTAACTGATATAAACAGGCTCGCTCGAGCGAAGACTTGGTCGCTCGAGCGACCAGACACATAAACTCTCGCTCGAGCCAAAAAGGTCTCGCTCGAGCCAAAAACTTAGAAGCTCGCTCGAGCGAAGAAAAGCTCGCTCGAGCCAAAAACTCGAACCATCAGGTCTGCAACCAGGCGCACGCTCGAGCGACGGAACGCTCGCTCGAGCGAAGACAAACCAGATCGCTCGAGCGAAGAAAGCTAGCTCGAGCCAAAAAATGCAACTCTCAGCATCTGAACCAGACACAATCGCTCGCTCGAGGAAAGTCACTCTGGCTCGACCCACCAGACACAAAACATACCTCTCGCTCGAGCAACCAAACCCTCGCTCGAGCGAAGGCCCAAAATTCTGGACAGCAACACTTGGCTCCTAGACACAACCAACCTGTAACAGACCTGCCCAACACATCCTATAACCCAAATACAAAGTAGGAAAGGATGCAAACAAGATAATAATCAACTGCTAATGTCCACAGACTCAAGTCCGGACCACTGTACAACAAGGGGTAAAAGCCGGGATCACTATAACCTCCCCCTCTTAAAGAATTTCGTCCCCGAAATTAAGTGCAAGTTTTTCGAAAACAGGTTTTTCTGCATTTTAAACAATGTTACATTTCAACATTAAACAACTTGACCCATTACCGGTCATTCCATCTCTTATCAAGAGGCATTTCACAACATATAATACAAGTGCATCTTTAACATGCATCCCTCTTCCATTTCCAACATACATAGTTCACAATTCATATCATAAGCAATAATCATGATACATTTCCAGTTCTACTATATATTCAACATATGCAACGTTATACAAACTTCCATTTGAGGCAAGTTCCCAACTACTATCATTAACCAAAACATGCGCCACGTTTTACAACTTAAGACATATTTAACGGTCTTAAAGTTCAACAATACAACAATATATATAACATATGTTCAAACGTCCACAAATAGGTCCGGATATTTTTCTCGGACCTCCAATTCACGTTCCCAAGTGGCCTCTTCCACTCCGTGATGTTTCCACAAAACCTTTACCAAAGGAATGGTCTTGCCACGCAGGACTTGATCCCGCCTATCCAAGACCCGAACCGGTCTCTCCTCATACGAGGCATCCTCATCTACTTCTAAGTCAGTCCAATCCAATACATGTGATGGATCCGGCTCATACTTCCGAAGCATACTCACATGAAACACGTCATGCACTCCGGACAACTGCGGCGGCAAAGCCAAACGATAGGCAACCTCGCCAATCCTCTCAAGGATCTCAAAGGGACCGATAAACCGAGGGGATAACTTCCCTCTCTTCCCAAACCTCATCAAACCTCGCCTAGGTGATATCTTCAGAAAGACATGATCACCCATCTCAAATGCCAACGGCCTCCTCCTACGGTTAGCATAAGATTTCTGACGACTCTGGGCTGTAACAAGCCTCTTACGGATAAGCTCAACTTTCTCCGTCGTCTCCCTAACCAACTCCGGACCCAACAAAGGTGCATCACCCACCTCGGCCCAACAAACTGGAGACCTACACGGTCGGCCATACAAGGCCTCAAACGGTGCCATACCGATGCTAGACTGAAAACTGTTGTTGTAGGCAAACTCCACCAAGGGCAAGTGCCTCTCCCACGTCCCGCTAAAGTCCAGGACACAACCTCGAAGCATGTCCTCAAGGATCTGAATAGTACGCTCGGACTGCCCGTCAGTCTGAGGATGATAAGCTGTACTAAAGGTCAGCTTAGTACCCAAGGCACTCTGCAAACTCTGCCACAACCTGGCAGTAAAACGAGGGTCTCTATCCGAGACAATCGTCACTGGGACCCCGTGCAATCTCACTATGTCCCGAACATACAAGTCGGCAAGATGATCTACCGAATCTCTCACGCGCATAGGAATGAAGTGCGCCGACTTAGTCAACCGGTCTACAACCACCCAAATAGCATCACTACCCCGCTGAGTCCTCGGAAGACCTACAACGAAGTCCATAGTGACATGCTCCCACTTCCACTCGGCAATAGGCAAGGGTTGCAACAAACCCGCTGGCCTCTGATGTTCGACCTTCACTTGCTGACAAGTAAGGCACTTAGACACGAAAACTGCCACATCTCTCTTCATACCCCGCCACCAAAACTGGCGACCCAAATCCTGGTACATCTTAGCACCTCCCGGATGCATCGTAAGGCGCGAATGATGAAACTCTCGGAGTACCTCTTCTCGGCAGGACTCCGGCACAAACAAACGGTCTCGGTATCTCACACTCGGGTCGGGATACACCGTCAAACCCTTCTCAACCTTCCCACTGGAGATCTTCTCTCGGAGGGATTCTACCTTAAGGTCACCTCTCTGTGCCTCTAACACTCGAGTCACAAGTGTAGGCTGCGCAACAACAGAAAACAAGGCTGCAGCCTCCACAGATTCACCCAGAAGCAAATCAAACTCGCCAAGTGCCCCCAATATCTCCCATTCCCGGATGGCTATACAAGCTACATCACCTATGGATTTTCTGCTAAGGGCATCGGCCACAACATTGGCCTTCCCCGGATGATAATGCAACTCGAAGTCATAATCGTCAATAAACTCCATTCACCTCCTCTGCCTCAAGTTCAAGTCTTTCTGTGAAAACAGATATTTTAGACTCTTATGATCCGAGAACACCTCGAATCTCTCACCATAAAGGTAGTGCCTACAGATTTTCAAGGCAAAGATCATTGCTGCTAACTCTAGGTCATGTGTAGGGTAATTCTTCTCGTGAATTTTCAATTGACGTGAGCCATAAGCTACCACTTTCCCCTCTTGCATCAACACACAACCCAAACCCTCTCGTGAGGCATCACAATAGACTGCATAACCCAACCCTCTCTCCGGAATAATCAAGATCGGAGCGGTGGTCAATCTAACTTTCAGCTCCTGAAACGACTTTTCACAAGTCTCACTCCATACAAATTTGACTCCCTTCCGAGTCAGTCTAGTCAACGGTGAAGCTAACCTGGAGAAATCTTTCACAAACCGACGGTAATACCCAGCTAATCCCAGAAAACTGCGGATCTCAAACACACTCTTAGGCTGTGCCCAATCTTGCACTGCCTCAGTCTTGGATGTATCAACAGACACCCCTTCCCCGGAAACCACATGGCCTAAGAACTTGACTTCTCCTAGCCAGAACTCACACTTCCCAAACTTGGCATATAGCCTATGGGCTCTAAGCAACCCAAGCACCACTCTCAAGTGTTCCTCGTGCTCCTCCTCTGAAGGTGAATAGATAAGAATGTCGTCCACGAAGACGACTACAAAACGATCCATGAATTCCCGGAAGATCCGGTTCATCAAGTCCATAAAGACTGCCGGTGCGTTGGTAAGCCCAAACGGCATTACCAGAAACTCATAATGGCCATACCGCGTACGGAATGCCGTCTTCGGAATGTCCTCCTCCCTGACCCTCAACTGGTGGTAACCCAATCTCAAGTCTATCTTAGAGAAACAACGGGAACCCTTCAACTGGTCAAACAAATCATCTATACGGGGCATAGGGTACTTATTCTGAACCGTAGCCCGATTCAACTTCCGGTAGTCGATACACAATCTCAGGGCATCATCTTTCTTTTTAGCAAAGAGGGCCGGTGCTCCCCACGGTGATACACTAGGGCGAACAAAGCCCTTATCTAGCAACTCCTGGAGCTAAACTTTCAACTCAACCAACTCTGCTGGAGCAAAACGGTAAGGTGCCATAGAAATCGGCGCCGTGCCGGACACTAAATCAATAAAGAACTCAATCTCCCGGTGAGGTGGCAAACTAACGAGGTCCTCGGGAAAGACGTCCTAGTACTCACAAACTACCCTCGGCAACACAACCTGGGTCTCATCACACTCACCACTCTCAAAGCTAGCAAGTAAACCACTAAGCTCACTCCGCCCTCGCGGATCATACCCCGGTGCCACAACACTACCAACCCGGTCTCCCAAGAAATGGAAACACTTCCCGCTCACAGTACAACAAGTGACCCTCTGGCGGTAGCAATCAATAACTGCCCGGTATGACGATAACCAGTCCATACCCAAAATAACATCAAAGCCCTTCATGGGCATAACTACAAATGGAAACGGAAGCCTATGGTCGGCGACCTCTATATCACAACCTCTACATCCGTGTTTCAAGATCAACTCATCCCCAATAGGTGACACAACACAAATAGGGGATGCTAATAGTGCTAACTCCAACTCCAACACAGATGCAAATGCAGCAGATACAAAAGAATGAGATGCACCCGTATCAATCAACACACTAGCAACCGAGTTACAAAACAGAAAGGTACCTCTCACTACTGATGGAGCCGGTACTAGGTCCTGCGCGGTAACAGCATACACGCGCCCTGTAGGCCCCTGATCCACCTGCTCACCTCTAGGAGCATAAGACTGCTGTACTGACTGGGATGACGAAGCTCCTGGATTGGTCCTCGAGGCCTGCACAGACTGAGCTGGCTGAAATCCCTGCGTCTGTCTAGAACCGGACGCTCCTGAAGTGGCACTCAACTGTGGGCAAAACCTCTTCAGGTGCCCAGGCTGTCCACACTGATAACAAGACAAGGGCTGCCCCCTGCCCAAACTCTGACTCTGCGGTCTAGCTGACGAAGAAGCAGCTCTCTGACCCCCGCCCTTCTGCGGGCAAACCGAAACCTTGTGACCCGGCTGGCCACACTTGTAACAGGTGAACTCCCCCTGATTGCCCCTCCCGGAGCCTGCACTTGGTACTGGGAAAGTCGACCTAGCCACACCACCCTGAGACTGCTGAGGGTTATAACCCCTTTATCTCCTGCCATCACCCTGGCCATCTTGGCCCCTCTTGGAGCCTCTATGTTTCTCCTCATCCTCCTCTTGCATCATAAGCTCCATATGAGCTGCAGCATCCACCAAATGTCTATACTCTCGAATATAAGAACCACCAACCCTCAACTTGAGGCCACGCCTCAACTTTCGCTCAAACTCGTAGCAACGGCGCTCCTCGGACGCCACGAGTTCAGGTGCAAACCTGGACAAGCTAGTAAACATAGCCTCAAACTCGGCCACAGACAAACCCTGCTGATTAAGCCGGCTAAACTGATCTCTCAGCTTTTCCCTAGCAACTGCAGATAAGAACCTCTCCTGGAAAGCATTTACAAACGCCTCCCAAGTACCACCAACACGGACTTTCTCATACTTCCACCATTGACCCGCGTCTCCCTTCAGCTGGAAGGATGCCAAGGTCACTTTCAGTGCTCCGTCCTCGATGCCAAGCATCTCGAACGTCTTACTCATTTGTTCCAACCACTCGTCTGCCTTCAGTGGTTCCTTTGGATCCCCAACAAACTCCTCCGGGTTAGACCGGAAGAACTCCCTCTTCAAGAAAGAAGGCCTTGCCTCAACTGCCTGATTTCCAGCCCTGAGAATACCCAAAGCTCCCGCTATCTCTCGGGCCAAAGCACTCATAGCCTGCTGACCCGCTGGCTCGGCCACATTGGCCTGACCAACTCCCTCTTGTACTGCCGGTACCTCATCCGGTATAGGCACTTCCTATTGCCTAGGCCTACCACGCCTACCACCTCTTCCTCGTCCTGACATCCTAATAAAGGAAACGAAGAACATTAGCACATTCATAAATGTGCCGAAACTAAACACTCATGTCCTAATGCATGGACAACTGTAATTCATTCCACGTAAGCACATAAACACATAAGCACTTACGAAATTCATTTCCGGATAATGATAGTCCCGTGGCGTTACTAGAGTTCCGGTTAGAAACAGCATTGATCAAGTGCTTTTCCAACAAGACTCCCAGAAACCCAAGGATCCAATCAACATCCTAGAAATTAAATCCCATACCCAAATAATCACATAAGCATGTTATCAATTAAACACATGGCATAAGACACTACACCTAAGTCTCTATCAAGCGAGACAAACCCATTGTGATCCTAAACACTTCCCACGTACCCAAAGTATTCGAACCCGGTACGCTCTGATACCAAGTTGTAACGCCCCCAAAATATAACATAAAAACCCATCAATATAGACATGCATTGATATACAAAAGCCCAACATTCTTCTATTCATCAGAGTATTTGGTTACAAAAGGTATTACATGTTAACAACAAAAGCAAATGCCCTACGGGCTTACAGCTTTCCAAGCTAACACTTGGTTACAAAAAAAAAGAGTGCTAACTCATTTACACATTAAGCCCTTGGCTTGAATCTACATGTAATACATCAAAAAAAGTAACACCAAAAAGTCTGACAGCCGCTAGCCTCCCAAGCTATGTCCTTGGAGGTGGCATGCTACCTGTACCTGAAAATGATGTTCCCATATAGGGTGAGCCACAGCCCAGTAGAAATACACTAAACCAGCCATGAACAATGACTAAAAGATTAGCAGTTGATAGATGGTCAACACTGATACATCCACTTATATCACATTTCAATTACATGACTTACAAGTCTATGTTACTTTTCATTTTCCATTTTCGATAAATAAGCATACTAGCTATGTCATCACATTAACTGATAAGCATATGAGCTATATCAACACCTCAGCAGATAAGTATAAGAACTATATCACACAACTGAAGATAAGCGTAAGAGCTATATCTACTCTTCTCTAGACAAGCATATGAGCTGTATCTATATTTCTCAAAGATAAGCATATGAGCTGTATCTTCACTTCTCTAGACAAGCATATGAGCTGTATCCACGGAGTTCATCCCCCATCTCCTCCCAACACTATCCGGTTTAGAGGTACATCCCCCATCTTCCCCTAAACCGCGGAGTACATCCCTCATCTCCTCCTCTACACATAATGCATACAAACACATAGGTTCTATACACAATCAATCAATACATAAAATTAATGTATTCTAACAATCGTCACACTCTTATGACACATTCCGTTGATTAGTTTTTGTTTGCCTAATCCTCATGCATTGTCTACAACAATCACGACTATCCTCCATCGATAGCCCAAAGCAGTTATTTCTAAACAGAAAATAAATGCACAAATGGATATTAAATCAACATTTCAATTCGGTGAGTGATAAGTAATTTAACTACACCCTTTAATCTCGTACACTTCCAATCTCAACATTTCCAATTCAATTCCTCATTTTCTTTAATTAATTATATGCATTAATTAATTAAAACAATTAGGGCAAATTCCCATAATTAACAAAACAACCCTAAGGTTCCATTTTTATCAATGTTTCAACATTTATTTCATGTCTCTATACCAAACATGCCTCTAGGTTCATTATAAATAAAACCCGAACTTTTGTAAAATTACACAAAAGGCCCAAAGTTTCTCAAAATTACCCAACAACACCCAACATATCAAAATGCTAAAATTTAAAGACAAAATCCATAAAGAGGAGTAGGATATCCCTACCTCAAAGTTTGATCTCAAAAGGAGATGAAGACCCAACGACCAATGTGCTCCAAATCCAAATATTTTCAGATTAAATCGAAGCCCAAGTCACCCTCTACCTTTTTAACAAAGCACTTAGGGTAGATTCACACTAGAAGGAGATGATTTCTTAGAGAGAAGACAAGTCTAGAGAGAGGGTCTCAGATCTAGGGTTTGAAGATGAAAAAGTTTTGAAAAAGTGAAGTTCATCTCAGCTGCTGCTAACTGATATAAACAGGCTCGTTCGAGCGAAGACTTGGTCGCTCGAGCGACCAGACACAGAAACTCTCGCTCGAACCAAAAACTTAGAAGCTCGCTCAAGCCAAAAACTCGAACCATCAGGTCTGCAACCAGACGCACGCTCGAGCGACGGAACGCTCGCTCGAGCAAAGACAACCCAGATCGCTCGAGCGAAGAAAGCTCGCTCGAGCCAAAAAATGCAACTCTCAGCATTTGAACCAGACGCAATCGCTCGCTCGAGCGAAGTCACTCTGGCTCGACCCACCAGACACAAAACATACCTCTCGCTCGAGCGACCAAACCCTCGCTCGAGCGAAGGCCCAAAATTCTGGACAGCAACACTTGGCTCCCAGACACAACCAACCTGTAACAGACCTGCCCAACACATCCTATAACCCAAATACAAAGTAGGAAAGGATGCAAACAAGATAATAATCAACTGCTAATGTCCACGGACTCAAGTCCGGACCACTGTACAACAAGGGGTAAAACCCGGGATCGCTATATTAACTGTCGACAACCTTAACGGTAAGCCATCTTGACGATTGGCCACCCCGACGGTTGCCCAGCTTTGCACTCGGCTCTCTTGACGGTCAGTCACCAAGACAACTATCCACCCTCGCCCCTCCTCACCTGCCCACTCCCTTTTACGCTCAGTCCTACCTTTGGCGACTTTGGGGACTTCCATCACCTTTCTTATTCACTTTGCTAGACTAAAGCTGCGCTCGGGCGTGGGAGACTACTGATGGGCATGGCCCACATGACCTAGGATAGCCCAACCCACAAATGGCTTGGGCGGGCCAAATGGTCATTTAGTTATAATCTAGTAAGTAAAACTCAACACCAGGCCCACCGAAGCACCCATGTTGGTCTAGACCCTGTGACACTTAGATACTTGTTAGGCAGGGATTTAGCCACGTGGCAGACAAAGATCCTGTAGTGTTATTAAGCCCAGGCATCAAGCATTAAATGAGGATGTCATTAAATGCAACAAGACCTCTCGTCCCCTAGTATGGTGAAACTGCCATGGCCGACGGTGAGTAGACCATTAGACTTTCGGCCAATAAGACAGTTCGAATGGACAAGGAAATGATTGGTAAAAAGTATAAGGAAGCTTGTGAAGAACGTAAAAGACAACAAGTAATACTGTCTCTCTCTCTCTCTAACTGCTCTCTCTATCACTTCCAATCTAACTTGATCATCAGAGTGTCTATGAGGAGAAATCACTCCAGTTATGGTGCCTCCCTATCGGACTTTTTGAAGTCACGCACTAAGGAGATGAAGGCCAGCATACCCGTAGAACACATGGATCAGTCCGACCCATCCTCCATTGACCATATTGCATTATTAGTACCCATATTGTTTATCCTATATAGACTTTGAACTTAGAAGTCTTTGTAATTGGGTCCCATATATGTAATTTCTCTAAGGTAAAATGATGGTCGACTTGAGTCCATTACACGTTGAGGTTTTGTGTCTTAATTAGTGAAGAAAAACTAATGGGGAAATAACAGTGCAGTGTATCAGTCAAAAAAAAAAAAAAAAAAAATTTACAAATCAATGAGAAAGTTATACACTTTAATAACTAAAATGTTATATTTTTCTATGAATTTTTTAACTTTTTTTTTACTATTACCACTATACTATTATTTCCCCAAAATGATTCCCCTTATCTTTGATCTTTAGCTTCAGGGAAGTTCTTGGAAAGAACCTATCTACATGAATGTTGAAATGACCTAATATTATACTGAAAAATAGAAGAAAAAGAGCTTGTGTGGAAATCAAGAAATAAATTAGTTTAGGCACTTTTTTTCTTTTTTTTTTTCTTTTTTTGCACTATTGAGTTATAGTTTATGTACTTATCTTGAGCCGGTTCTAGGGAAACTAATTGAATCCATATTTTCTAATTTATTCTTGGTTCCTTTATAGCAATTGCAACTAGTTTATCCCCTTAATAAATTTCCATATGACTGATCGATTAGTAGTAAGTTGAAAACTAGGTTGGTAAAAATCTATACTACAAAAATTGATCCAAAATAGAATAATTTAAATGTAAAATTAGTATAATAAAAGAATAGAAGTTGACTTAATTTGTGAGTGATAATTTGGGGACTAAAATTTCCTCTCAATTTTTTTGTCATTGTTGTGGTTGGGTTATTAGTTAGATAAGTGTGTGATCTCACTCATTTTTTACTGTTTCTACAGATTTTGTCTTAGTGCTGCAACTTAATAGAAATGACATAAAAAAAAATTCAGCTTGGGGGTCTGCTCAAATTCAGCTTGAAGTATAGAAGAATTTACTTCAATTAACATAAAAAAATTTAACTTGAGTTGTCCTAAACCAATACAATACACTTTTTGGAAAGAAGAAAAAAAAATTGCAAATAAGGACCATATAAAAAAATTAATTTGAGTTATACACACCAAACATTAGAATTAATTACATTCAAATATGATTAAATCTAACTGTATAAAAATAATTGGTATTTTATATTCATATTTTATGTTTATTATATGTAATTATATATTTAAACAATAGAATTTAGATTGATTAGAGTCCCTAACCTCTTAAATTTAAGAGTTAAACTCTAGTTGCTCAAGTTGGCACCCTCCCTATTTCTATTAGATGGTAATACTCTTGAAATCTGGCTCTAATTAGGGGTGTAATTTGAGCAAACTCAACAGTCCAAAATCATTTTAGGGTTCAAGCAATATATATTTTAATTTGGTGCAGACTTAGACAAAAACTTGAGCGAGACACGAGTAAAGACACCAGGCAATCCAACCAACCACACAGATCAGCCGCCACCTCCTCTTTTTTCCATCACCAAAACCTTTAGGCTGCGTTTTAATCATGAATTTTGATATAGATTTGGAAAGGGAAAGAGAAAGAGAAAATGTTAGTGAAATGTAGTTATATTTCATTCAAATTTCACTTATTTTTTTTCTTTTCTTTTTCAAATTCCTACCCAAATTCATGATCCAAATACAGTCTCAATTGTGTAGCTAACGAAACCATGAATAAGTGCTACAATTTTTTCTTCCCATTTCCGTTGTTAATATACTATATTAACATATTATTTGTATATATCTATTATATAGTATATTCTCTGTATATAATTATCTTCTCTCTTATATAAAGGAGTGTGTATTTATTCATTAATTAATTGAATACAAGAGTTCTCTTTTCTCTTCTATTTCTACTCTCATAACATGATATCAAAGCCTAGGGTTTTCTCCTAGCCTTATCTTTTTTTTCATCACGTCTTTTTTTTTTCTTTTTTTCTTTTTTTATTTAATATCTGGCAGATTGCTTCCTTCTCACGTTGGTTTCTGCGTATCTAGTCCTTTCCTGTTTCGACGATTGGACTATACCATATTCTTCATCTCTTCAAGACAAAGCCAATGCCACTACAATCATCTTCATCCAAAGCCCCACACACCGCCATAAGATTGGCTATACGCTGTGCCGTTTTTCTACGCGCCATACGTACCTCTTGTACTTGTCTTATGCTATCATGCGCTGCAGCCTCATCTGCTAACGTGAGCTGCGTATGTATAGACACCCCATTTTTGACCGACCTTAAGACTTAGACGTCATCGATTGAGCGCTCGGTGATAGTGCATCTTGTGCTCATTTAGAGGTTTCAAAGTTTTGGCTGGGAGCCTTGCCTCCGGGCCTCTGAACTCTCTGTGCTTTGGCTCAGTTTGTGGACCGAATCTTGTTTTCTCTTCTCGGACGGAGGGAGAGGGTGGTCATAGACCACTTTTTGTGGTCGTAGGCCACTTTTCCCGATTGGAGACTAGTTTCCGGTTTTTGGAGCCTTTGGCCGCGCGCCTTGTCTCGGGACCGCTTAACGTTCTCCGTTTGGCGTGGTTTGTGAACCATACCTTGTTGCCTCTACCTAGAGGAACACTATGGTCCGGGACCACTTTTGTGGTCGCATACCACTTTTGGTGCTCGTCAGCTAGTTTTCGGGGCTTTCGGCCGCGTACTTTGCCTCCCGATCTCTCGTCTTGCATCCGCTTTGGTTTGTTTTTGGTACAAATCTTGTTTCCTTGTTTGGAAGGTGGTACAAGGGTGGGAGACCACTTTTTCTCCTTGGAGACCCCTTTTCCTTTTGCCAGCCAGTTTTCTGGTCGGATAACTGGCTTGCTTGGTCTTTGGGCCATATTTTCTGGTCGGCCACCACACCACTAGTTTTCTTTCATGCCCTTGGCCTTCTCCCACCATGGCTGACCAGTTTTTGCTCTCAGAGATCACTTAAAGTGGTCAGCCGACCACTTTAAGTAGCAGGCCGACCACTTTAGGTGGTCAGCTGCTTTTTGACACCTTTTTAGAGATATTTTCCTCCAGCTGCAGCTGGAGGACATTTGGGCTATCCTCCATACACATGTATGGAAGGATTTGTTTGAAGCTTAGCTTCTCCAAGAAGCTTTGCCTTTTAGTTTCTATAAGAGGGAGGCCCCTCCTCCCTCCTCCAGGGTCAGAAAAACCTCCTTGAGCCATATATATAATCTATATCTATACATCTTCATTTCTCTCTTGTTTTGTGCCATAAAGTGTAGATTTGTCTCACTTTTGTATACAAACACACACTCAAACACCATCCTTGGGTAGTTGAGGTGCTAAGGAGTTGTTTTCAGTGTTCTTGGATTGATTTAAGCTCAAAGAGACTGCTGGAGTTGCAGTAGTAAAGAAGGTCTTCAAGGGTGAGTCTTTGACCTTTAAATACCCCTTTCTTACTTAAGCTTTTAGCCAATCTTGCATACTGTTTTGAGCTTAACTGAAAAAAGTTCTGTTTTTAAGTGCTTAAAATTGTTCTTTTAGGTCACTTTTTCGTTTGGGGTGTTTTACCCCCTCTTAGGCCTTATTAGGCCTTGTTTTGAGCCATCCCTTTAGGCTCTTATTGAACCCTTTGCATGACCTTTCTACCACTAAAATTTAGAGGATTTTCAGTGGTGGAAAGGTGGTCTTGGTGTCCTAAATAGGAGAGGGTCATCCCCTCTCCTTGTATTTTGTTTACTTGCTTCATATGCCTCATGTTTGAGCATCTTTGTTAAGCTTTTGTTGGCTTGTTCTTAGCATGTATTTGTGGTTATTTTGCTGAGTCATACCACTGTTTTTGCTTGCTTTGGTCAACCCATGCATGGTTAATACACTTGTAGTGTAAATCACACAAATTAGCTTTGTATGCCTCATGAAGTAGCATGTCATTCTAGCTTGCTTTCTTTCCATTTTAGCATGTTTTTGGTGATGTTTTACCATGTCATGACTCTGTTTTGGTTTGGTTTGGTTAGCCCTTGCATGCTCCATACACTTGTAGTGTAATGCCATGAAATAGCCTAACATGCATCATGTTGTAACATGTCATTTTAGCATGCTTTTGGCTTAGCTTAAAGAAGATTTTGTTCATGTTTGACCATGTTTAAGGTCTGATTTTAGTTGTTTTGGTCATGCATGACTTGCTTTGTATAGCCTTGGTTCAATCTAGCTTGTTAGCTTTGTGTTTTGAATCCTCTAGCATGCATTACTTGGCCTATTTCAGTGATTTGGCATCACTTGTTATGTGATTTGAGTCCATGTTTCATGGCCATGCATTCACATTTGTTACTTATTCAATGCGTTGGAGGGTTGGCCCTTTTATGCCTTAACATGAACCATTGCGTATGCCTTCATGCCATAGCTTGCGAGCCATCATTTCAGTGGTTATTTGGGATTGTTATGCTATGATATAACTTTGATTTTTGTTGTTTAAGTCATACCATGCTTGGTCCTAGTAGGTGTAGTGTAATCCACCTTATTTGCCTTGCATGTATCATGCCTTATGCCCTTCATGCTAGCACATTTTGGCCTACTTCCATATATGTTTTAGACTCATTTTGACATGTACTAGGACTTTTTTGGGTTGCGTTGGTCACATGCTTCATATTTTGTATACCTATAGTACAAATGCTCTTGCTTGCCTCAAGCTTTGAGCACTATAGAATGCTTCATTTGTGTTGTATACATGATTTGACATCATCTAACATGACATTTCAGAGCTTTTAGCATTGCCATGTTCTCACTTCATTCATGCTTTGAATGCCTTTAAGTATTGTGTATTATTGCCTTACTTGTAGCTTAGCTTGTATGCTCGCATGCCTTGGTCTTTGAGCCCTCATCTCAGCATGTTTTGGTCCATATTTTGACCTCCTTGAGCTCTGTCCATACTTAGTTCATGCATTTGTGCCATGTATTGCGTGCCTCATTTGTAGTCCTCTTTGATAGCTTCATGCTTTAAGGACCTTAGCATGCCATACTTGTGTTGTTTGAATGATTTTGCATCATTTCTTACCTCATTTCAGTGCACTTAGTGTTGTTGCAGTTCCATGCTTTTCACTCTTTAAGTGCTCTTGAGAGTTGCTTCTTAGTGCCTCAATTGGTGAGCCAATTGGCATGCATGTTCGTATATGCTTTTGGTGCCTTCATTTTAGCATTATGGCCACTGATTTGGGCATGGCTGAGGCCTATCCATTTTGGTTTAAGTCCATTGTGCATTGTGTACGCCATGTAGTCCATAGCATTGAGTATGCCATGTTGCTTGCATGATTGATTTAGCATTGTATGTACCATGTTCATTGCATTAAGTATGCCATCTTACATTGTGCATTGTGTATGCCATGTAGTTCATAGCATTGTGTATGCCAAGTTGTTCCTTTGCATTGAGTATGCATGTCCATAACATTGCTAAGTTGCCCTTTGTAGCATTGCATTGTGTATGCATGTGTTAGCATTGTTTGCATGCCTTTGAGCATTGAGTGCTTATATTACATCGCATTGTGCATGCCATGTTCATCGCATTATGTATGCCTTATACTTTGCATTGTGTATACTTAGGTAACACTGCATTGAGCATGCTATGTTATACTTTGCATTGTGTATGCCTAGATTATCATTACATTGTGTATGCAAGTTGTTGCACGCATTAGCATTGTGCATGCCATTAGCCTTGTTGGGTTGTTCATATTGCATTGCATGTTTGCATGCTTAAGTCATATTGCATACTTGCATGATTGGGTCGCATTGTGTATGCCATGCTTGCTTGCATTGTGTTTGGAATAGGTGTTAGTCCAAACACGGAAAACGAGGGGCGTTTCATACTTCAAGTGATGAAACGTGCCTTAATTCCCGGTTGCCGACGCTCTTGATCATACATGATAGAGTTTTAGGCTTTATGTGTTTACATGTGCATTCATTTTCATATTGAATTGTGCAACTTCGCCTCTCGGCCATCATGCATGGAAATGCGCGATTGGTGGCCCAAGGGTCGAGAACCACACCCCCCCTTAGTTCATGACATGATAGGGAGGGTGGTTGTGCACACATATCTTGCAAATATATTGCCATGCCCTTTCTTGCTCTCTGTTGCAGAAAACTGGGATTCAGCAGCAACAACTGGCCGGCCAGCCAGAAAAACTAGTTGGCCGACCACTTTTCTGGTTTTTCAACAACCAAAAGTGGTCGGCAGGTGTTTCTAGAGACCAAAAGTGGTCGGCCACCCTCCCACAGGATTCCTAAGGTGGAGTTTCATCTTTCTGGAGCTTGGTGCAAGTTTCTGAGAACAAATGAAAACAGAGGCAAATCGGGGCATCGCATTGGATTTTCGAACGAGCCGACCGGGCATGCATCCAGTCTTCTCCCTCCGAGAGCCTCCTGATTTACTGCTTTCCTTAGCTGCCATGCTTAGATAGCTAGCTTTTGCTTTGGTTTGTAGCCCTTAATAGTTAATGCGTTAGCTATTCAATTCGTTTTGTAATAATTAGTTGACTAGGATTAGTTAATTAATTTGTTGTGTAATAATTAGTTTAATTAGCTTAGATTAGCTAGTTAGCTTCTTATTCGGTCCCTTCGTTGAGAGGGCGCATTGTTGTAATAAGCGTGCGTGTGTGTGATGCATGTCTTCCAACCTCCATTTCTTTCTCCTTTTTACTTAACCGCTTACGATGGTTAGTTTTAGGGCATATTGCATTTAGCATACCTTATGCTTGCATGCGTGCATCCATTCATCTAGATTGCATGCACCGGGCTCGGCGCATCATACTAACTGCGTTGTATTTTCAATACATTTACTTGAATACGTGTTCAAACAGCATGTTATCAAGTTGCGTTTCATATGCCATCCTAGAATAGCTGAGCCTATTTTAGTTGCATTTCCGCATGTGTTGCATTAGCCATCTTAACATGAACTAGGATCATGCATGATTTCTAACTAGTTCTTTGTTTTGGTTCGGAGTACACTGTAAGTGTTTACGCTTTAGCATACTACATGTGTGTTAATGTTGCCTTGAAAGCATGCTTGCCATGAGGCTAATTGCTTATGTGATATAACTGCCTGAATGCCTGTGGGTGAAGGTTGGATTACTTGAATTGGAACAATTCAGTAGAATCCGCATTTTTAGCCTACTTGTGAGTAGCAAACTTCAAACTGTTTTCAAACGAATATGCGATGCTTTGTTCCAAATTAGGCGATCTAGTCTATACTTGTTTGTTGTGCACATCACATAGTAAGATTAGCTAATTAGCCGGAATAAGAGCACATGTGTTTTCAAAAACAAGATATCATGCTTAGTATAGGCCGAGCTTTGATCGGGCTAGCGGGGCTGCTCATAGATGACCTTCCCCAATCGTACCCAAGTTCCCGAGCCAAGGCAACTTTGGTGATAACGGACACGTGGCCTTAGGCATGAGTCAGGGTTTCCTAAATTCCCCCAAAATAAAATATTTAGGTGGTGACTCTGTATCTAGCAAAGCAGTCCATGTTTGGACACTTCTTTATAAAAATCAGTTTTTTAAAACGATTTGCCGGATTTGGACTCTTTGGTGATTTATCGGTCTCACATCGCACATTGTGAGATTAGATTCAGAACCGTGACATTGAGTCCGAACTGTAGTAGCTAGAGAACGAAACGAGATTTTCTCGGGAGTTCTCCGGAGCGCGTCTACAGTTTCTGGCGACTCTGCTGGGGATTTAAAGAACTTGACTCGAACTCATGATATCTTGTTTTGACTACACTTATGTGTCTCTTTGCATTGCATTTGCATTGGTGTGCCTAGGGCACCGTGTTTGCCGTATGCTATTCCTGAATGGTTTGTCGGAGGTTTGCTTTAAGAAGCGTGCCATAAGGCTGATCGGTTGCGGGCTCTGCCATGACGGGAACACAAACCTCTGTTTTTACTGAGGCATCCTTTTTGACCATTTGGCCTAGCTACATATCGTAAACTGTAGTGACCATTCCCAGTTAGGACAGGTTGCTTACCCGATTGTAGGTTGTTTGAAACCGCTGTGTGCGTAATGAAACCCTAGCTCCTGACAAAATAGGACAGGGAAACCCTACCCCAACATAGGGGTGTTTTGGCTCTCATTTGCTTGCTATGTGCTTTTAGAGTATGCCTCTACAGGAATGCATGTATCAGTTTGCAAGTCTGGGTATCAGGCCTGAGGGCTTCAGTATTTCAGAGGAATCAGTTTTACCTGAGGGTATCAGTTTTTCAGGCAGAATTTTGGCAAAATTCAGTAGAGAATATAGCCATTCAGCTATGCTCGTATCTGTTCCATTGAAATTGGGCTGAGATGCTGCCTGTTTTCTCTTTTGCTAGGTAGTCTTGGGAACCGTAGCTTCAGAAGGCTTCGATATCCCCCGAGTACACTGGATTTGTGCTGATAGACCTTTGTCAGGTCAGAGATTTAGTTCAAAAGCAGCCAGTATTTTCCTTCGCTGAGGCAAGGCAGAGAAAGGCCAGTCAAGGCTCACTGGCTCATCTGATCCGTTAGTCACCAGTCACATCACCTCAGTTCAGTTCAGCAGATTCGTAAATGACGCAGAATTTAGAAGAAATTGTGGTCATGGCAGTAGCAATAAACTAGGGAATCGCCATGCAGGGTGAGACCGATGTTGAAATGCAACGCCCGCCCCAGGTCACCTGCCGCACATCCAATCTGGGAACCCCAAGTATTTCAAACCCGTGAGCCCATCACTTTTGAGCTGATGGGAATGATCGACGATCTTCAGAGATCTGTGGCTGATCCAGTCTTCGGAATGTCGGCTCCGCCATCGACCATGTCACATGCCGGAAATTTCACACCAGCGGAGCCCCCGCTCTTGGGGCGAATTGTAATTGAGCTCAGCCAACCTGAAGTCCTCCTAAGTATAGGCAGTGACATGTCAGCAACAACCGGGCTTCGCACTGAGGTGGTAACCCAGACCTTCGACCAAGCTGAGGCAAGTGGTAAGAACAAGGTAGAGGCAGATATTGATCCCTGTGAACAACTTCTGCAGGTTGTTAAGGCTTTGAGAGCTGGGGGACTGAATAAACAGCAAGTGCTCACAGTTATTGCGAAAACTGTGGATGACACTTTTGTCACTCAGAACGAGGGGCAGTTCGAGTTAAGGGGAAAATCAGGAGAAGGGCCGCCGTACCAGAACCGTTCTTTCCAACCCTAATCCTACGCTCGGGAAAGATCAGCAGACCAAGCCAGTACCTGCCGACCCTTTTGCTAGTGCATCCAACAAAAATCTACAAACCTCGAAGTACCTACCCCGAGGGCGCAGGGTCTTCCATGGCCTCTACATGCCTTTGTCCAAGGCTCTTCAAATCCTTGCTAAAAAGGGGCATCTCAAACCCCTTGAGCCTCGGCCTCTCCCTAGTCGTCTTCCACATAGTCATGACGCTACCCAGTACTGTGCGTACCATCAGCAAACTGGTCATACCACTGACAATTGCTTCCGTCTTCGCCACGAAGTACAGGATTTGTTTGACAACGAGGTTGTCCTTCCACCAAGCTCAGCAAAGTCTATCGTCACTGGATCAGTAAATCTGGAGGATAATATGATGTGATCAAGGGATGAACCACCTGCGGGCGACTCTCAGTTTACTTCAGATGTGGTATATGGCAAGCACTATTTTGAGCATTTGCGAATACTAGTTTTTGTACTTTCTGACTTAGGTGTTCAGTCAGTCTTGTGGTGTTGTATATAGTCTGTCTCTTTGTTTTGAGTCAGTCTTTCTGTTTGGGTCTGTCTTGTTGTATCGAGTCAGTCCTGTTGTATAGGAGTCGAGTGATTCCGGGAGTGTTACCTCGGACATCACTACTTTGTTTTGTGTTTGTCTTTTTCCGCTTTCTTTTGAGTCTATTTCTACCGTGGAGCCAGTTACACCAGAGGATCTGAATGAAACAGCAGTGGTTTTCATGTTTTTGTGCTTGTTTCTGCTTTGAGCCAGTTGTGCCAGAAAATTTGAATGAAGTGACAGTGCTTTTCACTTACTTCTCTGTGCCTTTAAATCATTGCATTGACCTGAGTTTTTCAAAACTTTTTGAACACTGTGGTGAAAACAAAGAGGGAGGAATTCCTCGGGATTTGTAAAAATTTGATCAATTGAGAGAAAGAGAGGCATGCTAAGCCCTTAATGAATGAAATCATGCTTGTTAATGTGAGTACTGAGAAGGATCCTGACTTGATCCAGATTGGTTCTACACTATCTTCAGTGCAAGCGACTAGTCGCTTTCTTAAAAGATTTCAAAAAAATGTTTTGCGCGGTCCTGTGAAGACCTGTGTGGAATCGCTCTTGAGATTGTGCAGCTTAGGATCGCTCTTAGCCTCAAGACTCAACCCCTTTGCTTTCAAACCTTGAACTTGGATTCAGAATGTTCAACGGTCAACCACAATAAAAGGCCTGTGTGGCCGAATCAGAAGCAGCCCTCGAACTAGGGCAAAGAAAATTAGATCAAGAAGATCAAGTGTTGTCAAAAGAAGCTTGCGAAGCTAGATCAGAAGCAACCTTCGAACTAGGGTCAAAAGAATTTCAAATATGCTCGAAGAGCGAAAAATTGGGACATTTCTCAAGCCAATGAAGATCAGCAAGAATGCCAAATCCCAGAAGGGAGGAAAGAAGAAAGTATTGCTGAAGGACAACCGAGTTCCTATCCATAACACTGGGGGCAATTCAGCCCCCCCCATTGGATGGACTCCTACATCATCATCGAACAACAACCACTCTCCGGGATTCAGATGGCTTCGAGACCTCAAAATCATTTGACATAGACAAAGCTACACTTTTACCCTTGAGAGGCTCGTTGGGCTGAAAACTCGGAAGGTCGACCTAGGCAAAAGTTAGAGCAAATGAAAAAAGAAAAGAACAAAAAAAGAAAAGAAAAGATGAAGATGAAAAGAAAAGAAAAACAAAGCTCGCAAGGTTGAAAACCCGGAAGGGCGGCCTTGGCAAAAGTTAGAGCGTAAAAGGAGAGGTTAATACCCGAGTGTACCTTAACCCGAACTACGTAAGGCTGGATTCCCATGTTTGGGATACGTAGGCAACTTCATTCTGAAGTCCAGCCATAAACACTTCCAAATCAATTGTGTCCATGTAATGGTTCTGATCATCTTTGTCTTTTCTGTATCCGAGAATTCAGTTGCGATCGTCACTTTGAGGACTGATTACAGTATGCTACGACGCTATCCAAACAAGGGGCAACTTTCCGTTGTCGTGCAGTGTCCTTCAGACAAGGGGGCAGTTTTCCATTGTTTTGGGTTTGAGGTTGCGCATCTCAAGAGTAGGGCCCCGTGCTCGTTGAGCAGTGGCCATTTGCAAAAACAGTTTTTGAGATTTTTTTTACTGAGGTTGATTAATTCTCTCGAAAACTATTCCAATTTTTCCAAAAACTGGACCATTTCTTGGACCCGAAAAAGGAAAATTTTCAGTACTCATAGCTTGACTTGCATGATTTCAAATCAGAAAATTGAACAAGCATGTTAATCTAACTCTCATATTGGACAAAATTGTTTTAGTAGAAAGCCAAAACAAAAAATGGTCAAAATGATGAACTAGGGGCACAGTTGAGTCAGGTGTTCTGTCTTTTCTCCATTGTCAACATACTTGCCATGAAGGGCACTCTACCTGCCAGAAAAGGGGACAACTAAAGCTAACAATGAAGGGTTGAAAGCTCTTAACATCCTCCAGGCAGCGAGGTATCGAGCCAAGTGCGAAGCAGAAAATGGAATGGATTAATATATTCCACTCCCTCATCTAGACAGGTTTGATCACATCCATACTTCGTCAACCGCTCTCAGTCATGGCTCTACTTCACATCCTGTCACAATTCCTCTGTGGGAAAGTTCACAAATGTGAGCAGAAGAAGAAGAATCTAGCAGAATGCTAGGGGCGAGAGCCCGCAACATCTTGTTTACCCATCAACCACCCAGGGGAGGGATAAAAAATGAGAGATTGAAGAATAGAGAGATGTGCACTAAGAGCCAAAGTGAGAAAAGGGCTTTTTCAGAAAAACAAAGCCTGAGGGTCAAGCGACGTGCGAAACACAAATTAGAAAGGGTGGGAAACAATACCCGGAGAAACTGGCTCCCTGTGAACCAAGAGGTCTCTCACCTTTGCAATACGTCTGAGTGTCGTATCTTTTGTTTTGTTTATCTCGATTCTTGTTTTGAATCATTTTTTAGTGTTAATAGATGTGTTTAGGTGGTTTACCTTTGTTTTCCGTTGTTGAGTCGTGCTACGTTGTGTTCAGTTGTAGGCTCAATACCCGGTCAAAAACTCATCTTTCAATTTCAAAAATGATTTGTTTTGTGCTCAGAGTGCTGTGCCATTCTCCACATTTGTGCAAAGCAGGATTCGTTCTTTCATAAAACTGCGGGGTTCAACCCAGGTCATGTGAGAACAGTAAAACCAGAACCTGTCTGAAGCTATATAGGTTCCAGGCTACGAAGCAAAAGAAAAGAGGGAAAATTCGGAGCATCCGAGTTTGTTTCAACTCCTGCATGTTCCGTTATTGCATCTCGTCTATTCAGATTGAACTGTTAGTTCAGGATGAGCCGTGTGCAGAATAAACTGAGTACTGTGTTATGAGCTGTGTGTTCAGAATGAGCAGTGTGCCGTACGACCTATAAGTTCAAAGTGAACAGGATACTGTCTTGACTGTTTCGACGCCAGAATGGCAATCAGAAGTGCTCTCCCTAAGCACTAGTCCCTGCCAGAGGCATCTTGGCTGTGTTTACAATGAGTTCCTAGGAGATCAATTGCGTTGGTGGAAACTAGAGTTCGAATGGCTGTTGCCTAGAACACAAAGGTTTGGAATTTCTGAGACTAAAGTCTGGTTTAAATACTCAGGGGTGTATCCCTGGCTTGAAATCTGTATGGAAGCCCCATAGGTTGAGGTAGCGGGTATGCTTCTCGATTCTGGATACTGAACCAACCTAGTCTGTCACCCCGTTGAAGAATAGGGAAAGTTGTGAGTATGATCAGGAAGAAAACAGCATCCGTGGTTTCCCCAGCAGATGTTGCTCCTTGTCAGTGATTCAGAACCTTTGAACTGTGAGTTGAAGGTAAGAGTTCGAAGAACACAAAAATGGGAGATCCCCATCAGAGTAGAGTGGTTCACCGCCACTCACCTCTTGAGGTGCTTTCTAAAGCACCGCTTTGTCTGTTTACTGCATTCCTTAAACTTCATGCATTGTATTGCATTGTACCTATCAAGTTTCTTTCTCATTCGTGCACAGTATTGTATGTACTATTCATTTGGAGAAGTTCCGGTTCAGTTTGACTCATACCTTTCTCCTCTCGCGTTTGACGCGCGTTTGCTTCCTTTCCTCTCTTGCGTGTGATACGCTGAGAGATGCTTTCTTTCCCCTCTCGCATGTGCTACACTAAGAGGTTTTCCCTTTCCCCTCTCACGTGTGCTACACTGAGAGGTCCACTCTTCTTCTTTCCTGAAACACGGGGATACGTCCCCATGTTTCTCCCTCTTTGGTTTAGAGCATTTGGAATGCGTTCCAATGCTCGTACCATCCTGAAACACCGAGATACATCCCTATGTTTCTTTCTCTTTGGTTTAGAGCATTTGGAATACGTTCCAATGCTCGTACCACTTTGAAACACGGGGATATGTCCCTATGTTTCTCTTTCATTCCGAAACACGGGGATACGTCCCTATGTTCTCCCTTCTATTTGAAACATAGGGATACGTCCCTATGTTTCTCCTTCTTTTTCGAAACACGGGGATATGTCCCTATGTTTCTCCTTTCTTCCGAAACACTGGGATACGTCCCTATGTTTCTTCCTGTTTGGTTCTTCCTCACACGATTTCAGCGTGTTTGGAATTTTGTTGACCTCTTCTCACGATTTCAGCGTGTTTGGAATTTGTTGACCTCTTCTCACGATTTCAGCGTGGTTAGAGTTTGGTTCTTCCTCACACGATTTTAGCGTGTTTGGAATTTGTTGACCTCTTCTCACGATTTCAGCCTCACACGATTTCGGCGTATTTGGAATTTATCTCAGGTTGCGTCATGTACGCGCCTGGGCGGTTTGTTTTGGACCTCCTCTTACGATTTCGGCGTGGTTTGAGTATCCCTTTTCCTTACATGGTTTCAGCGTGTTTGGAATTTATCTCAGGTTGCGTTGTGTACACGCCTGATTGCTTGTTTCTCCTCCCCTCATGATTCTGATGTGGTTGGAATATGTTCCCCTTTACATCTACTGTGTGTCCATTTATTACTTGCCTTGTGCATGCATTTTATCGCGCTATTTTGCGCATCGCGCTATCTTGCGCTGTGTCCATTACTTGCATTGCGCATGCATTTTATCGCGCTATTTTGCGTATCGCGCTATCTTGCGCTGTGTACATTACTTGTATTGTGCATGCATTTTATAGCGCTATTTTGCGCATCGCGCTATATTGCGCTGTGTACATTACTTGCATTGTGCATGCATTTTATTGCGTTATTTTGCGCATCGCGCTATTTTGCGCTGTGTCCATTACTTGCATTGTGCATGCATTTTATCGCACTATTTTGCGCATCACGCTATGTTGCGCTGTGTCCATTACTTGCATTGTGCATGCATTTTATCGCGCTATTTTGCGCATCGCGCTATCTTGCGCTGTGTACATTACTTGCATTGTGCATGCATTTTATCGCGCTATTTTGCGCATCGCGCTATCTTGCACTGTGTACATTACTTGCATTGTGTATGCATTTTATCACGCTATTTTGCGCATCGCGCTATTTTGCGCAACGCGCTATCTTGCGCTGTGCACATTACTTGCATTGTGCATGTATTTTATCGCGCTATTTTGCGCTGTGTCCATTACTTGCATTGTGCATGCATTTTATCGCACTATCTTGTGCACTCGCGCTTTCTTGCACATTGTACTATCTTGTGCATTGCATTTCGTTCGTGCTATCTTGCACACCTCATCGCATTGTTTTGTACATTGCATCATTCGCGCTATCTTGTGCACCTCATCTACACTTGTTAGTGCATTACATTGTTATGCACCCTTTCAGCATTGTTATGTGTCACACTTAGGTTGCATTGTCATGCATCCCTCCACTTGCGTTGTCACGCACTTTTCACTTGCATTGCTATGCATGTTTCTAACAATATTGTACCTGTTGAGTTTCTTTCTTTTGCAGGCACGATATTGTATGCACGGTTCATTTGAAGTTGGCACGACCAGACGAACCAGACGGTATTGTATGTACTCCGCGTGAGACGTAGTGAGAATTGTATAATTCTCTTACATCCTTTCTGCATGTAATGTAGTTTGGTTCATTTTTGCTTGCTTAAATTGTTCCATTTATTGTGCATATTTGCCTCGTTACAGCTTTCTTTGCATGATCATAAGTTATGTTCGGCTTTGTGCATGTCATCTGCATCTTGGCCCAGCCTGCGGGCACATCTCTTTATTATCTTGATTGTTTGTCTAAGTCTTCGGCCTTGTCAAAAATGGGTCGTCTCTGGGCTTTGACATTCACTCCCGTCACTCATGACTTTCGAGTTCTGTCAAAGAGGGGCAACTGTAGACACCCCATTTTTGACCGACCTTAAGACTCAGACATCATCGATTGAGCGCTCGGTGATGGTGCATGTTGTGCTCGTTTAGAGGTTTCAGAGTTTTGGCTGGGAGACTTACCTCCGGGCCTCTGAACTCTCTGTGCTTTGGCTCGGTTTGTGGACCGAATCTTGTTTTCTCTTCCCGGACGGAGGGAGAGGTCTTGTAGACCATCTCTTTGTGGTCGTAGACCACTTTTTGTGGTCATAGGCCACTTTTCCCGTTTGGAGACTAGTTTTCAGTTTTTGGAGCCTTTGGCCGCGCGCCTTGTCTCGGGACCGCTTAACGTTCTCCGTTTGGCATGGTTTGTGAACCATACCTTGTTGCCTCTGCCTAGAGGAACACTGTGGTCCGGGAGACCACTTTTGTGGTCGCATACCACTTTTGGTGCTCGTCAGCTAGTTTTCAAGGCTTTCAGCTGCGTGCTCTGCCTCCCGATCTCTTGTCTTGCATCCGCATTGGTTTGTTTTTGGTACAAACCTTGTTTTCCTTGTTCGGAAGGTGGTACAAGGGTGGGAGACCACGTTTTCTCCTTGGAGACCCCTTTTCCTTCTGCCAGCCAGTTTTCCGATCGGATAACTGGCTTGTTTGGTCTTTAGGCCACATTTTCTGGTCGGCCGCCACACCACTAGTTTTCTTTCATGCCCTGGGCCTTCTCCCACCATGGTCGACCAGTTTTTGCTCTCAGAGATCACTTAAAGTGGTCGGCCGACCACTTTAAGTAGTAGTTCGACCACTTCAGGTGGTTCGTTGCTTTTTGACACCTTTTTGGAGATATTTTCCTCCAGCTGTAGCTGGAGGACATTTGGGCTATCCTCCATACACGTGTATGGAAGGATTTGTTTGAAGCTTAGCTTCTCCAAGAAGCTTTGCCTTTTAGTTTCTATAAGAGGGAGGCCCCTCCTCTCTCCTCCAGGGTTAGAAAAACCTCCTTGAGCCATACATATAATCTATATCTATACATCTTCATTTCTCTCGTGTTTTGTGCCTTAAAGTGTAGATTTGTCTCACTTTTGTACACAAACACACACTCAAACACCATCCTTGGGTAGCTGAGGTGCTAAGGAGTTATTTTCGGTGTTCTTGGACTGATTTAAGCTCAAAGAGGCTACTGGAGTTGCAGTAGTAAAGGTCTTCAAGGGTGAGTCTTTGACCTTTGAATACCCATTTCTTGCTTAAACTTTTAGCCTATCTTGCATGCTGTTTTGAGCTTAACTTATAACTGAAAAAAGTTCTATTTTTAAGTGCTTAAAATAGTTATTTTCGGTCACTTTTTCGTTTGGGGTGTTTTACCCCCTCTTAGGCCTTGTTAGGCCTTGTTTTGAGCCATCCCTTTAGGCTCTTGTTGAACCCTTTGCATGACCTTTCTACCACTAAAATTTAGAGGATTTTCAGTGGTGGAAAGGTGGTCTTGGTGTCCTAAATAGGAGAGGGTCATCCCCTCTCCTTGTATTTTGTTTACTTGCTTCATATGCCTCATGTTTGAGCATCTTTGTTAAGCTTTTGTTGGCTTGTTCTTAGCATCTATTTGTGGTTATTTTGCTGAGTCATACCACTGTTTTTGCTTGCTTTGGTCAACCCATGCATGGTTAATACACTTGTAGTGTAAATCACACAAACTAGCTTTGTATGCCTCATGAAGTAGCATGTCATTCTAGCTTGCTTTCTTTCCATTTTAGCATGTTTTTGGTGATGTTTTACCATGTCATGACTCTGTTTTGGTTTGGTTTGGTTAGCCCTTGCATGCTCCATACACTTGTAGTGTAATGCCATGAAATAGCCTAACATGCATCATGTTGTAACATGTCATTTTAGCATGCTTTTGGCTTAGCTTAAAGAAGATTTTGTTCATGTTTGACCATGTTTAAGGTCTGATTTTAGTTGTTTTGGTCATGCATGACTTGCTTTGTATAGTCTTGGTTCAATCTAGCTTGTTAGCTTTGTGTTTTGAATCCTCTAGCATGCATTACTTGGCCTATTTCAGTGATTTGGCATCACTTGTTATGTGATTTCAATCCATGTTTCATGGCCATGCATTCACATTTGTTACTTATTCAATGCGTTGGAGGGTTGGCCCCTTTATGCCTTAACATGAACCATTGCGTATGCCTTCATGCCATAGCTTGCGAGCCATCATTTCAGTGGTTATTTGGGGTTGTTATGCCATGATATAACTCTGATTTTTGTTGTTTAACTCATACCATGCTTGGCCCTAATAGGTGTAGTGTAATCCTTATTTGCCTTGCATGTATCATGCCTTATGCCCTTCATGCTAGCACATTTTGGGCTACTTCCATATATGTTTTAGACTCATTTTGACATGTACTAGGACTTTTTTAGGTTGCCTTGGTCACATGCTTCATGTTTTGTATACCTATAGTACAAATGCTCTTACTTGCCTTAAGCTTTGAGCACTATAGCATGCTTCATTTGTGTTGTGCACATGATTTGGCATCATCTAACATGACATTTCAGAGCTTTTAGCATTGCCAGGTTCTCACTTCATTCATGCTTTGAATGCCTTTAAGTATTGTGCATTATTGCCTTACTTGTAGCTTAGCTTGTATTCTCGCATGCCTAGGCCTTTGAGCCCTCATCTCAGCATGTTTTGGTCCATATTTTGACCTCCTTGAGCTCTGTCCATACTTAGTTCATGCATTTGTGCCATGTATTACGTGCCTCCTTTGTAGTCCTCTTTGATAGCTTCATGCTTTAAGGACCTTAGCATGCCATACTTGTGTTGTTTGAATGATTTGGCATCATTCCTTACCTCATTTCAGTGCACTTAGTGTTGTTGCAGTTCCATGCTTTTCACTCTTTAAGTGCTCTTGAGAGTTGCTTCTTAGTGCCTCAATTGGTGAGCCAATTGGCATGCATGTTCGTATATGCTTTTGGTGCCTTCATTTTAGCATTATGGCCACTGATTTGGGCATGGCTGAAGCCTATCCATTTTGGTTTAAGTCCATTGTGCATTGTGTACGCCATGTAGTCCATAGCATTGAGTATGCCATGTTGCTTGCATGATTGATTTAGCATTGTATGTACCATGTTCATTGCATTAAGTATGCCATCTTACATTGTGCATTGTGTATGCCATGTAGTTCATAGCATTGTGTATGCCAAGTTGTTCCTTTGCATTGAGTATGCATGTCCATAACATTGCTAAGTTGCCCTTTGTAGCATTGCATTGTGTATGCATGTGTTAGCATTGTTTGCATGCCTTTGAGCATTGAGTGCTTATATTACATCGCATTGTGCATGCCATGTTCATCGCATTATGTATGCCTTATACTTTGCATTGTGTATGCTTAGGTAACACCGCATTGAGCATGCTATGTTATACTTTGCATTGTGTATGCCTACATTATATCATTACATTGTGTATGCTAGTTGTTGCATGCATTAGCATTGTGCATGCCATTAGCCTTGTTGGGTTGTTCATGTTGCATTGCATGCTTAAGTCATATTGCATACTTGCATGATCGAGTCGCATTGTGTATGCCATGCTTGCTTGCATTGTGTTTGGAATAGGTGTTAGTCCAAACATGAAAAACGAGGGGTGTTTCATACCTCAAGTGATGAAATGTGCCTTAATTCCCGGTCGCCGACGCTCTTGATCATACATGATAGAGTTTTAGGCTTTATGTGTTTACTTGTGCATTCATTTTCATATTGAATTGTGCAACTTCACCTCTCGGCCATCATGCATGGAAATGCGCGATTGGTGGCCCGAAGGTCGAGAACCACACCCCCCTTGAGTTCATCACATAATAGGGAGGGTGGTTGTGCACACATATCTTGCAAATACATTGCCATGCCCTTTCTTGCTCTATGTTGTAGAAAACTGGGATTCAGCAGCAACAACTGGCTGGCCAGCCAGAAAAACTAGCTGGCCGACCACTTTTCTGGTTTTTCAACAGCCAAAAGTGGTCGGCAGGTGTTTCTAGAGACCAAAAGTGGTCGGCCACCCTCCCACAGGATTCCCAAGGTGGAGTTTCATCTTTCTAGAGCTTGGTGCAAGTTTCTGAGAACAAATGAAAACAAAGGCAAATCGGGGCATCGCATTGGATTTCCGAACGAGGCGACCGGGCATGCATCTAGTCTTCTCCCTCTGAGAACCTCCTGATTTACTGCTTTCTTTAGCTGCCATGCTTAGATAGCTAGCTTTTGCTTTGGTTTGTACCCCTTAATAGTTAATGCGTTAGCTATTCAATTCGTTTTGTAATAATTAGTTGACTAGGATTAGTTAATTAATTTGTTGTGTAATAATTAGTTTAATTAGCTTAGATTAGCTAGTTAGCTTCTTATTCGGTCCTTCCATTGAGAGGGTGCATTATTGTAATAAGCGTGCATGTGTGTGATGCATGCCTTCCAACCTCCATTTCTTTCTCCCTTTTACTTAACCGTTTACGATGGTTAGTTTTAGGGCATGTTGCATTTAGCATACCTTATGCTTGCATGTGTGCATCCATTCATCTGGATTGCATGCACCGGGCTCGGCGCATCATACTAACTACGTTGTATTTTCAATACATTTACTTGAATACGTGTTCAAACAGCATGTTATCAAGTTACGTTTCATATGCCATCCTAGAATAGCTGAGCCTATTTTAGTTGCATTTCTGCATGTGTTGCATTAGCCATCTTAACATGAACTAGGATCATGCATGATTTCTAACTAGTTCTTTGTTTTGGCTCGGAGTACACTGTAAGTGTTTACACTTTAGCATACTGCATGTGTGTTAATGTTGCCATGAAAGCATACTTGCCATGAGGCTAATTGCTTATGTAATATAACTGCCTGAATGCCTGTGGGTGAAGGTTGGATTACTTGAATTGGAACAATTCATTGGAATCCCTTTTTTAGCCTACTTGCGAGTAGCAAACTTCAAACCGTTTTCAAACGAATATGCGATGCTTTGTTCCAAATTAGGCGATCTAGTCTATACTTGTTTGTTGTGCGCATCACATAGTAAGATTAGCTAATTAACCGGAATAAGAGCACATGTGTTTTCAAAAACAAGATATCATGCTTAGTACAGGCCGATCTTTGATCGGGCGAGCGGGGCTGCTCATAGATGACCTTCCCCAATCGTACCCAAGTTCCCAAGCCGAGGCAACTTTGGTGATGACGGACACGTGGCCTTAGGCACGAGTCAGGGTTTCCTAAATTCCCCCAAAATAAAATATTTAGGTGGCGACTCTGTATCTGGCAAAGCAGTCCATGTTTGGCACTTCTTTATAAAAATCAGTTTTCCAAAATGATTTGTCGGATTTGGACTCTTTGGTGATTTATCAGTCTCACATCACACATTGTGAGATTAGATTCAGAACCATGACATTGAGTCTGAACTATAGTAGCTAGAGAACAAAACGAGATTTTCTCGGGAGTTCTCCGGAGCGCGTCTACAGTATGCTGACGTCATCCCTCTTGCTATGACATCAGCCGTCGATCTAGTTGACTAGATTAGTCAAACCACTTTAACTAGCTGATTCACTGCCTTTCTGGTCGTGTTTTTGGTCCGTTCAGACCATATCCCAACTGTTTTCGGCCTCCTAAATCTGTCGGTGTGTTCTGTTTTGGCAAAATTAGCCTCTACAAAGCTCCTTCCTTCTTCTTTTTTCCCCCTGTTTGAGCATCATGGATCGCTCTGACAACATCCATTTCGTCTCCGTTACACTTGATGAGTCCAATTATGTTCTCTGGGCCCAAGCTCTCTCTGAATTTATCAAAGAGAAGCGGCTTTGGTGTATTATCACTGGTGCTCTTTCTAAAGCCGTCCAGGACGAAAAAGAGACAGCATGTGCTTTTGATAAGCATCTTGATGAACGGGAAGGAAATAACTACCAGATTATCACATGGTTCCGGGCTACTTCTGTTCCATTAGCCTTCAGTTTGGATGCTTTCAGGATGATGATTCCATTGTCTCTCCTACTAAGGCAATTTGGGATTTCTTGAAGGAACGCTATCAGATTACTGGACATACTCACCAATATCAACTCCTACAAACTCTTCATCACATGCGCCAAGAGCCTGGTCAGTCCATTAATGATTTTTTATCCCAGATGTCATCTGTCTGGGACCAGTTAGCTCTTTCTAAACCTACTTGGGCATATTCGGAGGATGCATAGTTATTTATTGCTCATAGTAATCATTAGCGGCTATTGCAGTTTCTTATGGCTCTTCATAGCACCTTTGAACCCATGTGTACTTCATGGCTCCATCCTCTACCCATGCCAACTTTGGAGCAAGCCATTACCAAACTCTTGTCAGAAGAAACTCTTTTTGGGATGCTCAAAACTCAAAACTTGGATTCTGTTCTTGCTACGTCATCACGAGGTTCTTCATCTTCATAGCCTCTTAGCTCATGCATTTATTGTCGCAACTGTGGCCTACTTGCCAATCATTCTTTACTTCAGTGCTAAGTTCATGAATGCTTGACTTGCCATAAGATTGCTCCTGATCATCTCCAAAGCAATTGTCCTCGAGCTCCCTCTACTTCTTCATCCAGGAGAGGGTCTTCACGTTTTGGGCATTAGTCCAAATCTACTCATGGTTCTTGTCCTGTTGCTGCTACTACTATATCGAAAATTTCTTGTACTCACCACTCCACTGATCCTATTGCTCCATCATTTTCTATGGATGATGTTAAGTCCATTATCTAGCAGGTGCTTGCCAAATCCGGTACTTTTCCCTCTCCTACTCTTTTAGTCACATCAGGTAATCCTTCATGGTATTTTTATTCCACCTGTTGTAATCATATTGTAGACACCCCATTTTTGACCGTCCTTAAGACTCGGACGTCATCGCTTGTGCACTCGATGATTGTGCTTGTTTGTGTTCGTTTTGAGTGCTCGAAGTCCTCGGTGGAGCACCTTGCCTTTGAGCCTTGAAACCTTATCTGTTTTGTGCACTATTTTGGACCAAAAGCTTGTTGTTTCAAGTTTGGAAGAGTGGGTGACCTATCGGCTAGCCTCATAGGCTGTTGGCCTTGGCTTATGCTTGTCGGCTACCAGTGGTGGCCGACGGCCACTAGTCTCTTTTTCCAGATATTTGTTAACAGCTGTGCTAGCTGTTGCACATTGAGCTGCATCTCCATACACGTGTATGGTAGGATGTTCCTAAGCTCAAGACTTGTTTTTCTATACATGGGTTCCTCTCCCATTTTTGAGGGCTAGCAATTTTAGACCAAAAAAATATCTCTCTCTCTCTTGATATTTTATGCTTGGTTGCCTAGTTTCTCTATACTTTTGCATACCAACCCTTAATCAAACTTGACCATCTTTGAGCTGAGGTTCCTTGGAGTCTTGTTTGAGGTCTAGAAGGAGGTTTGAGCTTGAATTTGTGCCTAGTTTGTGCTTTGCTTCAAAGGTATAGCACTTACCTTGTTTATACTTGTTTTGTATCTTTGTTTTGCCATCTATTTCAACTGTTTTTTTGCTGATTTTGAACTGTCAAAAACTCTGTTTTTATGGTTTAAAAGTGTTGGTTTGAGGTCATTTTGAGTTAGGGGATGGTCCACCCTTCATGCTCCTTTGTTTGTTAAGCTTTTGTGCTATTATTCATCACTTTAAAACCAATTTTTTTGGACCTTTTAACCACTGTATTTTAGAGGTTTTTCAGTGGTAAAAAACTCATTTTGAAGTTCAAAATTTGAGGGGTTAGCCTTCGCTTCTTGTGTCTTGCTTGCATGCTTAGTTAGCCTCGTGTATTAGCTTATTGTTTTAGCTTTTTGTGGCTTAAGTCCAGCATGTTTTAGACTATATTTAGGATTGTTTTGCCTCTGTTTTTGGCTGGTTAATTCATTTAAGCCCTATATGGCATGGTTGTAGTGTAATTTCCTTCACTAGCTTAGTGTTTTAGGGCTTTAATAACCATTGTTTTGAGTTGATAGCATGTTTTAGTGTTGTTTTGCACTTAATTTCAGCACTTTAATCTCTGCAATCTCCCTTAATTCTTAAATCTTTTGTTTGCTTTGAAAGTGGTTTTAAACCCCTTGTTTGCCTAAGTGTGAAATGGAGGTGCTACACCTAATGGTTTAATCCCTTAGGGGGTTCATTACCAACAGTGTAATGCCTATTTCATGCCCAAAGAAACTTGTGGTTTGTAATAATTAGTTAACGAGAATAGTTAATTAGTTTCGATTTGTAATAATTAATTAGCTTAATTAACATAGCTAGTTAGTTAGTTTATTCATTCAGACCCTCCTTCGTGAGGGCATAATGTTGTAATAAGTGTGCGTGCGTGTGTGTATGTCTTCCAACCCCATGTCTTTCTCCATTTTATTTAATCGCTTTTGATGGTTAGATTAGGGACATGTTTAAATTAGCATATCGTATGCTTGCATCCATTCATTTGTCTTGCATGCACTAAGGCTCGACACATCATTCAAATTGCATCGCAATTTCAATACCTTCTTTGAATACGTGTTTAATCGCATGTTGTTCAAATCGATTCATATGCCATATTAGTAGCCGAGCCTATTAATTTCATATTGCATGCATTGCATTAGACATCTTGTACAGTTAGAATCATGCATCTTTTTAACTAGTTTCTGTTTTGGTTTGGAGTACTCGGTAAGTTTTTATGCTTTAGCATACTTGCATGAATGTGAATGTTGCCATGTTTCACATGCTCACCATGAGGCTATGTGCTTGCTAAACTGCATGAATGCCTGTGGATGAACGCTTGTTGTTTGAATTGGAACAATTCAACGAATGTATGTTTTAAGCCCACTTTGTCGAGTGGAAAATCATGTTTTAAGCCCACTATGTTTGGTGGCAAATCCGCATCTTTTAAGCCCACTTGAGGGTGGCAAATTCAAACCATTTTCGCAAACAAACATGAGTTGAATTGTTCCAAGTCTTGCAAACTAGTCTATACTTGCGTGTGTGTGTCACATAGTAAAGCTAGTTTAATAACCAGAATAAGAACACATAATGTTTATAAAAATGTATATCATGATTAGTAGAGGCCGATCTTTAATCGGGCGAGCAGGGGTGCTCATTTTATGACCTTCCCTCCTCGTACCCAAGTTCCCGAGTCGAGGCAACTTTGGTGATGACGGACACGTCACCTTCGGCACGAGTCAGGGTTTCCTAAATTTCTCCAAAATAAAATATTTAGGTGACGACTCTGTATCTGGAAAAGCAGTCCAATTTTGGCATTATTTGATTTAAAATCGATTTTTTAAAAGGTTTGCCAGATTTGGACTCTTTGGTGTTTATTAGTTTCACATTGCACTTGTGAAACTAGATTCAGAACTGCGGGAGTCCGAACTGTGAGGCCTTTCTTTTCAAACCTTTCCGAAAGGCGGGGCGCGAGAAAAAGTCAAGGCCACAGTTTCTGGCGACTTTGCTGGGGATTTAGAGAACTTGACTCGAACTCATGATATGTTATTTTATCTACACTTATATGTTTCTTTGCATTTGTATTTGCATCTGCATCGGTGCGCCTAAGTCACAGTGCTTGCCATCTGCTATTCCTGAGTGGTTTGCCGGAGGCTTGCTTGGAAAAGCTTGCCAAAAGGCTGACCGGTTGCGGGCTCTGCCACGATGGGAACACAACCCTTGGATCTGGACTACCGTTGTACCGTTTGATCCTCCTTTCATTTTTCGGTGTTAGGTGTGAGAGGTATATTAGGTAGTCTTGCTGAGGTACCCTTTTTGACCAATCAACCTAGTTGTATATCGGAAACCATAGAGGCTATTCTAAACTAGGACAGGTAGCTCACCCGAATGCAAGAGTTATTTAAAACCGCTTGTTTTACGTAGTGGATCCCTAGCTCCTGACGAAATTAGGACAGGGTAACCCTAGCTCGTCATGGGGGTGTTTTGGCTCTCGCTTGCTTGATATGTACTTTTGGAGTGAAACTCTGCAGGAATGTATGTATCAATTGCAAGTCTGGGTATCGGTTTTGGGGCATAAATCAGTGTTTGAGTACAGTCCTCCAGCTTATGATTGCAACTGCGTGTTGTTTCTGTCTGAGCCGAGGTGTTGTGCGATTTTTGATTTTTGTTTCTTTTTGCTTTATTTTCTTTTTGCAAGGTAGTCTTTCACCATTGCTTCAGATGATTCTGTTACCCCCAACCACTCTGAACCTGAGTTTAAAGGATTTGCAGATCTGGGGATCTAGTTAGGGGACAACCAGTGTTTGTTCACTCCCACCGGTTACTAGACGAAGGAGGATTCGGCAGAATTCGCCAATTCAGCAGTCACCTTTTACCTCACATGTGCCCAGTCAGGCCTAATCATCTACTTCTACTCTAGACATAGGATATTTTCTAGTTCCAGTAGTTCAAAATCCTCCAATCAACATGGAAGATATGCTTCGCCAACTCCAGCAGACTATTGAGAACATGCAACTAGATGTTGCCCAGCAAGCTGGAACCACAGCCCGCCAAGTCGAGGTTGTAACCTGCTAAGCAGAGGTAATAGAAAGGCTTCAGTAACAGCAGCCACAACCGACAGTGGCCTCAACGTCCTATCCACCTCCAGCGGGAATTCCTGCACCTGGGGTCACAATTAATGTCCAGGAAAATGTGGTCATTCAGGCAGATTCCATCCCACCTCAGACCTCCAAGGTACCGGTTTACCCGACAGAGGCGCCGTTTGAATTCGAGGTTGACCCTACTGCACTGAAAGTGAGCAAGCTGGAAAAGCTCTTTAAATGGGCACAGGGTGTGAATTCGATCCCTGATATCGAGGATCGCTATACTGATTCGTCAGTGACATTGCCAGATAGATTCAAGATGCCGCATATAAACCAATTTGACGGTTCCGGGGATCCTATGGCCCATCTACGGCTATTCTCCGACATCCTACGACCTATGGGTATAGCGGCCGTCTGGTAGGCCAAGCTTGAAGACTCTGTGAGAAGAAACTAGGAGGAAATGGCTGAGGCCTTCATAGTGCAGTACTCCTACAATACTCAGATCAAGGTCACTACTTGTGATCTCGAAGCAACTCGCTAGGAGCCAAAGGAGGGCTTCTCAGATTTTGTGACCCGGTGGAGGGCCAAGGCCTCTATGATGACTATCCGGCCATTTGAAAAGGACCAGATCAGAATGGTTGTTCGTAACTTGCAAGGAAGATTATTACAGAAGATGATAGTTTTGCCTTTGTCTACTTTTACTGAGTTCCACGAAATATGGGTGCAAATTGAGGATGTAATAAAGCTGGGGGTGATAGACAGTGAGAAGGAGTAGCCCAAGAGGGCTTTCATACGCAGTTCCAATGCGACTACTAGCGGTAGTGCAACTACAAGGCCTTCAGATGTGATCATGGTCACCACTACACCCAAGACTACCAATCCCTTTGTCAGCACATCCAATACAACCTCTCAAACCTCCAGCCATCAGGCCCGAGGGTCTTCACACCGCTATATATGTCCTTATCTGCAGCCCTGAAGGTCCTGATCAAAAAAGGGCATTTGAAGCCATTAGAACAACGCCCATTGCCCGATCCTCTTCCTCCTAAACACAACTCGGCCAAATATTTTGCTTTCCACCAACAGCATGGTCATAATACTGATCAGTGCTTTAGATTACATCATGAGATTCAAGATCTCATTGACAATAAGGTGATAGCACCTCCCGAAAAGCGTAGCGTCACTACAAATCCTCTCCCACCGCATAATCAACCCCCCTCACCCCGGTAAATAAACCTCATCCATACATTCGTCGTCCCTTACGACCCCAATATATACATCACCCCCTCCCACCTACCTAAGCCTGCGTTGTTTATCCCTGAGAGCACAGACTTGTGTATGATGAACACATCAACAATCCAAATTGAACCCGTGGTGGTGACAGTGGAAGATGGAGGGAGATCAGCTTTGGCAGAGAATACGAGTCCGCTACTCGAGGGCTTTGAGGATTTATCTAATGGGATGTACGACCCGAGCTACTATATTGTGCCAATCAATCAAGCAAAGCCGGAAGTGGTATTATCGATGGGGATGGAGGTCAATGTAGTCTGAGAAGATGGACCAAGCCAGAGATTAGATGACCTAGCTGACCTGGAGGAGGACATAGACAATTGGCAGTTCTTTGATGAACATGATCAAGGGGATGTGCACATTAACTGGTTCGATTTGAACGGGTCGACAGACAACTTTGGGTGGCTCAGTGATGAGCCTAATATAAATGAGGGACTTCAACCAAAGCTGGAAGAGCCAGAAGCAGGAACTACTACGAAGGTCGGAAGGGCCGAGGACAAGGGGAAATTGCCAGAGAGCACTGGTATTAAGAATTCAGCTCAGGAATCGGGCATTGTTAGTACTGCTGATACAGAACAAGAAGCCGCACTGAAGCGGTTTAAACAGGAAAGAGATAAGAATAGTCAGAAAGTTGGAAAAACCAAACACCCTAAGGGGGATAACTGTGATGTAAGAGCAATTACAACGGAACCGAATAATTGCCTGTTGGTTGCCGGAGGAGTATGGTGGGAAGATGATGATCTACATCTTGTCCATACCGATGAGTATTGGGGTAAAGGCCTTCCCAACGATACTTGGTATGTGGAAGAAGTTGACCACATGACAAGAAGTGGCCGATATTTCAAACCCTCGTATTTGGACCAACCCGAGGCATCCAGGAAGGACAAAGAGGTAGAGAACCAGAAGGAAAAACTGTTAGAGGAAGAGGCTATGCTGAAGCAGTTGAAGAAGATTCAAGCAGACATATCTATCTGGGGGTTGCTTATGGCTTCGCGAGTACACAGCCAAGCTGTATTGTCGGCAATGGATAAAGCCAAAGTGTCTATCGACACCACTCCAGAACAACTGGTGGGATTAGTCTTCTTGGGAGGTGTTGCGCCAACTTTAACCTTTTCCGACAAGGAGCTGCCGCCGGAAGGCTCTGCACACAACAAGCCTCTATACATATCCGTAGAGTGCTTGGAAAAGTGCGTGCCGGTTGTACTAGTCGACACCGGGTCAGCAATTAATGTCTATCCAAGCCGCATGCCTTATGCTATTGGCTTGAAACTGACCGATTTTGTGCCTACGGCCCAGGTGATCCGGGCATATGACAATACAAGCAGAGAAGTGATGGGAATAGTGCAGATCAGAGTGCAAGTTGGACCCACGCAACAGGATATTGGGTTTCACATCCTGGACATTCCAGCCACTTTCAACTTATTGTTTGGGCGACCCTGGCTACACCAAGTAAGAGCTGTCTCTTCCACCCTTCACCAAATGTTGAAGTACCCCCATGGGAAAGGGGTGGCCATAGTCTTTGGGAATTCTTCTATACATCCTCTGCCGGAGGTCACTACACCTGTACTGGAGATTGTGCATGGCGAAGAGGATGTTTTCATTTCAGGGTTGACCTTGGCTGAGGCCCAGGTGGTGCAAAATATCCTGGCTGTCAATGAGGGCTTCTATGTCAGTGCCCAATCTGTGTACTTCATGAATAAGTTGCAGCATATGCCCAGAAGTGGCCGTAAAGGCGTCGCTGCATTGGTTGACGTGCCACATAACCCACATGCCTTTGGTCTTGGCTATACCCCCACCAAAGAAGACTGGGTGAGGAAAGGCAAAGAAATGGCTGGTAGAGCCAGAGCAAAGCAAAGTGGGAAACACTATGAGCATGTGCATAGGCCAATTCAGGGAACTCTGAACGACCACTTTGTCTGAGAGGGGGAGGACTTCCCATTTCGCGGCTTTCCTAAGCCATGGTTGAACTCCGAGAAGTGGCATCTACCCGGCTTCGAGATTTTCTTTGACTTACAGCTGCAAGAGGGTGAAGCCACAGAGGAACAGACTGAATTAACTGTTGAGGCTGAACATAACACATAAAGTGAGTCCAACAGCAGCGAACTTGAAATAGGAGGAGCACTGGCATGTCTCCTTTCGGATCCTCAGATCAACTCGGAGAGCTTAGGGGATGAACTAACCATTTCCATGATCGGAGACTAGTTAAGTGTGGACCCTTCCGGTGGTATTCTGGATGCATCTGACACACCGTCCCTCACTTGGCAACTGGAGGAGGGTTTTCTGTCTAGTAGTTCTGAGTCGGGTAATGAGCCGAAATCTGATTCTATAGAGTCCGTGGAGTTGGAATCAAATTCCAGTCCCTCTGAGTTAGAGTCTGGTATTCCTGGGGTTGATAACCCGGATGCCGAGTTTGTGTCCAAGTCGTCTTTTTCCTTCTCTTTTGAGTCGGTTGTAATCAAGGAATTGGATAAACTGGATCTTTTGAATGAGAATGCTACGGCAGATTCTGAGTACTTTTTCGTGCCTCTTGTTTATTGCATTGATTATGATTTTCAAAATTTTGATGAAAACGATGAAGAACGAATTCCTTTGGTTTTGAAACATTTGATTGATCGAGAGGAAGAGAGGTTTGTAAAACCCCTTGTTGATGAAATCATTCCAATTAATGTGGGTACTGAGAAGGATCCACATCAGGTCCAGATCAGGTCCACATTGTCTTCGGAGGAGCGTGAGCGCTTAGTCGCTTTATTAAAAGATTTCAAAAATGTTTTCGCGTGGTCCTACGAAGACATACGTGGAATCGATCCTTAGATTGTACAGCATCGGATCCCTCTTGACCTCGAGGCCCGACCCATCAAACAGAAGTTGCGAAGAATACGCCTGGATTGGGCTTTGAAGATTAAGAAGGAGGTCACTAGGGTTTTTGCTAGTATCTGAATATCCGACTTGGTTGGCCAACATTGTTCCAGTGCCAAAGAAAAATGGCAGAATTCGGGTATGTGTGGATTTCAAAGATCTGAACAAAGCTAGTCCGAAGGATGACTTTCCTCTGCCGCACATCGATGAATTGGTTGACTTCACCATAGGCTATGTGTTGCTCTCCTTCATGGATGAATTTTTCGGGTATAATCAAATTCTGTTGGCACCCGAGGATAGAAAGAAGACTTCCTTCACTACACTGTGGGGAACCTACTACTACAGGGTGATGCCGATTGGGTTGAAGAATGATGGGGCTACCTATCAACGGGTTACAACCATGATTCTACATGATATGATCCACAAAGAGGTCGAGGTGTATATGGACGACATGATTGTCAAGTCCAAGGAAAGAAAGGGCCACTACACTGCCTTGAAGAAATTCTTCCAACGGATTAGAGAATATCGGTTGAGGCTGAATCCACAGAAGTGTACATTTGGCTTGGCAGTAGGGAAAATGCTAGGATTCTTGATTACACAGAGGGGCATCGAGGTAGATCCTTCCAAAATCAAGGCCATCCTAGAAATGCCACCACCAAGGATTGAAAAGGATGTGCGAGGCTTTCTGGGTAAAGTGCAATTCATAAGATGGTTTATTTCAAAATTAACCTTGACTTGTGAACCACTATTTGGTCTCCCGAAAAAATGAAAGAAGTTCCAATGAGATGACCGATGTCAACTCGCTTTCGAGCAGATCAAGCAGCACCTTCAACATCTACCTATGTTGTCGCCGCCAGAGCTAGAGAAGCCCTTGATTCTGTATTTGTCAATAACGGACACAACGATGGGATGCATGCTTGCTTAGGAATCTAAGGATAGGGTGGAGAAAGCCATCTACTACTTGAGCAAGAAAATGCTGGATTATGAGACCTGCTACACCCCGCTGGAGAAGGCTTGCTTAGCCTTAGTATGGGCTACCAGGAAGTTGAGGCACTACCTGTTAGCTCACTCCATAATTCTGGTTTCGAGATTAGATCCCATTAAATATCTCATCGAGAAACTAGCACTTACGGGTAGGCTAGCCCATTGGTTACTTCTTCTCTCCGAATTTGATTTGAAATATGTTACTCGCAAGTCTGTCAAGGGGAGAGCGGTAACTGAGTTCTTGGCAGATCACCCAGTGGAAGGGGATGAAGTGGTAGAATACCTATTCCTAGGGATGAAGTGGTAGAATACCTATTCCTAGATAAGGCTATTCTACAAGTTGAGAAAGAAACTGGACAATGTACTTTGACGGAGTGTCTAACCAGTACGGTTATGGGATAGGGGAGCTGCTGATAGCACCCGACAATTCCCATATACCCTTAGCTTTCAAACTTCGGTTCAAAGTATCCAACAACGAGGTAGAATACGAAGCATGTATCGCTGGATTGGAAGCCACTCTGGAACTAGGGGCAAAAAGGTTGGACGTCATTGGGGACTCGAACCTGGTTGTGTCTCAAGCAAAAGGAGACTGGAAGGTCAAAGAAGAAAAAATGAAAATCTATCACCAGACCTTAGATGTTCTGATTCCTAGGTTTGAGAGGCTGACCTTTACGCATCTACGAAGAGAGAACAACAGGTTCACTGGTGCCTTATTAACTCTATCTTCCACGATAGACATCCCATTTGGAGTCCAGATGCGTCCGATCATTATTGAACAGAGGTACACACCGGCCTACGAGTTGATCACCACAATAAATGAAGTGCAAGATTAAAACCCCTGGTATTATGATATCTGGAACTTCTTGGAAAAGGAGGTTTATCCACCAGGGGCAAACGCCAGAGATAAGAGGGCAATACAGCGAATGGCCATTTAATTTATCATCTGCGGGGGTAAGTTGTATAAGAGAGGTCATCTGGGAATGTACAAACTGTGTGTTGACGCAGAAAAGTTGAAGCGCTTAATGGAGGCTATCCATGGGAGAGAGTGTGGAGCGCACATGAGCGGAGTAACGCTAGCCTGGAAGATTCTCAGTCAAGGTTATTATTGGTCTACCATGGAAGAGGATTGTATTGGTTTTGTTCGGTCGATGCCACAAATGCCAAATTCATGCAAATTGCATGAATATCCCGCCATCGAAGCTATACAACATGACTTCACCATGGCCTTTCTCAGTCTAGGGAATTGACGTCATTAGGGCAGTTACACCAAAAGGGCCAAATGGACACGAGTACATTCTGGTAGCAGTTGATTATTTCACGAAGTGGGTAGAAGCTCAGTCTTATGCAGTGTTGAAAGCAGCGCATGTGGCTAAGTTCATCCACAACAACATCATTTGTCGTTATGGAGTCCCGAATGAGATCATTTCGGATAATGGTTCCCATTTCAAAAGAGAAGTGATCGACTTGTTGGAGAAATACAATGTGGCTTTTCATAAGTCATCCATATACCGGCTGCAAACCAACGGAGCTGTTGAGGCCGCGAACAAGAACATCAAGCACATTTTGCAGAAAATGGTTGAGACTTACAGGGACTGACCAGACAAATTGCCATTTGCTCTCTGGGGCTACAGAAATTCAATTCGGATATCTATTGGGGCAACTCCGTACTCTCTGGTTTATGGGATGGAGGCTGTTCTGCTAATCGAAATAGAGGTTCCGTCACTGCAGGTTATAGCTGAGTGCCAGATAGCAAAAGGGAATTGGCAGCAGAGCAGGTTCGAAGAACTGATGTTGTTCGATGAGAGGCGGCTGAAAGCACTGTACCATGTTCAAGGATATCAACGTAGGATTGCCAGGGTTTTTAACAAGAAAGTTAAGTCTCAGAATCTTAAAGAAGGAGATTTGGTGCTGAAAGACAGCCGAGCTCCCGTCCATGACCCTAGGGGCAAGTTCAGACCCAATTGGACTGGTCCTTACATTATCAAGACTATTTGGTCAGGTGGAGCCGTTATTCTTATGGACCTGGATGGCCTAGAATTTTCCTAACCGATCAACATGGACAAGTTAAAGAAATATTACCCCTGAGAGGCTCACTAGGCCGAAAACCTAGAAGGGCAACCTAGCAAAAGTTAGAGCACAAAAAAATTGAAAAAAAGAAAAACTAAGCTCGCAAGGTTGAAAACCCAAAAAAGGCGGCCTTGGCAAAAGTTAGAGCGCAAAAGGAGAGCGTTCATACTCGAGTGAACCCAAACCGAACTACGTAAGGCCTGATTCCCATCTTCGAGATACGTAGGCAACTTCATTATGAAGTCCGGCCGTAAACACCTCCAAATCAACTGTGTCCATGTGTTTGATCAAGGCATCCTTGTCTGTTCGTTATTTGAAAGATCGGTTGTGATCTTTACCCTGAGAGAATAGTTGACTACAGTGCTGAGCAGTGCTATTCAGTTAGGGGGCAATTTTCCATTTCGGGATTCGGGGTTGTACATCTCAAGGATAGATTTCATGTGTGTCAAGTTGTGATCCTTATCAAAAATGGTTTTAAAAGGTTTTGATAAAAGTTGATTTTGTTCAAATTAATGTTTTTACAACTTAGACCATTTTTGGACCAAAAGGAAAATTTTCAGTGCTCACAACTTTAATTTCATTGATTTCAATACAAAGGTCTCCAACTCTCGATACAAATCAAAGTTGCTTTTATTACATTCAAAAAGAAAACTTGAAAAGTTAGATCAAAGCAATAAACTTTGGGCATAGATGAGTCAGGTGTTCCTGCGTCCCCTCCCTATACTTGTGGAAGCTTCAGATGCTAAAGGAGGCCCAGCTTATGCCTTATCTTCGAGCCAAGCTACGCATTCGCCAGATAAGGCGTAACTGAAATTGGGAGTAATAGCCAGAAGCTCTCTTGTCCTCCAAGCAGCAGGGTATCGAGCCAATTGTGAACCTTAGATGAAGAATGAAATCGAGTACTCTACCCCCTCTTCTGGGCAAGTTCAGTCGTGTCCGAATTGACGCCTGAACTGGAATGGAATGTATAACACACAATGTGTCAAGCTAATCAGCTGAATGCTGGGTTGCCGAGCCATGTTGTAGCTCATCATGGGCAGATCAAACTAGGAACAACGCCAAGCAATGTCAGCAGCAGACCTGTTGCACATCCAATGGCACCACCACCCTTCGTTCGGGAAGTTAACTAGCTGTTGGCGAAAGAAATAGCCTCTTGCTGAATATGCAGAGTAAGAGTCCACTACCTTCAGCTTGTCCATGAGCCATATCTGGGGAGGGATGAAAGAAAAGAGAGATTAAAGAATAGAGAGGTGTATGTTGAGAGAAAAAGTGAGAAAGGGGCTTTGAGGAAAAAACAGAGCATGAGTGCCAAGTGATGTGAGAAACACATATGAGAAAGGGTGGGAAACATTACCTGAAGAAGTAGTGGGCTTCTTGCAAATCTATTTGTCTCTCACCGATGAAAGGCGTCTAAGCCCATCAAAGTCTTGGCCAGTACCAAGACAATACAACTCTTGGCCTCTTTCAGGCCCTGTACCACTTCAACTAGCTAAATGCTAGACCCCGCCGAAATTAGGGGCAAGGAGAAAATGAGCTAACATGCACAAACATGCCAAAAACCCTGCCAAAGACGGTCACCGTGATCATCGGCGTTGAAAAATCGACAAATTAGACTGGGAATGTCTAGTTCTCTGTTGTGGGCTAGAGATCGAGCCTCGTGCATGGTGAGTCCGCACATCCTTCCCAAAGCTTGGGCAGGACCAAAACGGGACTGAGGCAAGATTTCCTTGTCACGCCGAGATTCCATCAACACTTAAAATTCTTCAATTGTTGGGCATAGCTCTTGTCCTCTGAAGCTAAAAACGTGCGTAATCGGGTTCCAACATCTAGCCGCGGCATGAAAGAACGGAAAACATAGTGGAGAACGACTTAGCAAGAATAGTGTATTTATCCCGAAACCCCGGAAATGCACTTTTTTTGAGCCATCTAAAGTTGCAATCCAATTTGAGAGTTTTTGGGTAAAGAATGGCTCAATTTGTGGCAAAAACAGAGTTGGAATGAAGAAACTACGAAGTCCCAGCTTTTGTAGAGGATAAGGCACTAAGTGGAAGACAGGTGGCAACAATCTGGAGGTCTCTCACATTGATGGCCGACCGGCCAGTGGTGATGGCCGACATGCCACTTTTGTAGCCGACCGGCCACCACTGGTGGTCGACAGACGCCACTATTGGCTGACAGCCTCTGTTCATAGCCAGTAACCTTCTTGTCTGTCCTGTGGTCCACCTGTGTGTTGAAAGTGCAGAGAATCTGTGTTTTGTTCTACTTTTTGCACATTCCAAGGTCTGTTTTGAGTCCCTTTGGGCTTGAGCATGTTCATTGAGTTGTATCCATCTTGTTTGGTTTATCGAGTTGTATTTGTATTGTTTAGTTTATCGAGTTGTTGTGTTGTTTATCGAGTTGTGTTTGTATTGTTTTGTTTATCGAGTTGTTATTGTTAGTTGTTCATCGAGTTGTTTTATTTTGTTTGTTAAGTGTTAGTCGGTTCATTACCTGATCAAGAAGGTTATGCCAATACAATATGCAATTTCCATCAATCAAGTTCAATCTTATTTCCATGCTATGCGGTGCTCAGAATGCAAAATACAAACACTTTTTTTATTTTATTTTAAAAATGGGGGGTTGTTTTCATTCCGATCATGTTTACTTTTTACAAAAGTGCAGTACAAGTTTTTAAAATAAAAAAATAAAAACTGTCTAAAAACTGTACAATGTGCTAAAACTACTAACAACAAGATATAAAGCAAAAACACATGAATCAGTGCTAGTTATCTCAGCCTCGAGAGGCCCTCTTCGTTCTCTTCTTGGGCATGGACTCAAAGCTGTCCCCGATCAGCACTGCTATCTGTACCCCCCCTCTGAGCTAGAGTCTAAACCACAGTCATCACTGCTCACTACCTCAGAGCCTGACTCAGTAGCATCTCCACTAGCAGAATCCAAGCTAGCGTCATCGTCTCTACTCTCAGACGACTCAGCATGCTGACTCGCTGCCTCCTCAGCCTCGCTAGTCTCAATATCATCCTCGCTCAGAATAGGCTCTGAAGGGCCACTCTCAGCTCGAGCGCTCCTAGCTCGGCCTCGTTTGCGCATTGGAGCTTGTCACTCTCTCCTTGTTGCTGGAGGGGGTACTGATGGTCCTGGTGCTGTTGTCGCTAGTGCTGTCGATATAGGTTGGACCTGAAAAGGCAGTTGGTATAAGTCAGCCATAGTATGTGTATCAGATGCAAGTATGGTGTGCAGAATGTCTATATGTAGAAGTTAGGTACAATGTTTGAATTCAGATACAGTGTATCAGTGCAGCGTGGGAAAATTTTCAGTTGAAATGTCAGTTTCAGTGTGTCGGTGGAAATGTGATGACTGAAATATAAGAAAACTGAAGAAATTACCTAAATGCCATGGAAGCCGAGAAGTGCCTCCCTCTTCAAGATCATGCCCTCGAAAGAGGCTAATAGCTCCAGTAGATCCTCGATGTATCCTGGAGGTGCCTGCAAATGCATTTGGGAATGATCAGTGTCCGGAAGGAATGAATATTTGAGAGAGAATGGAAAAAATGAAAAAACTAAGATACATACTGAGTGAGTCAGAGAGTCAGAAGAGCTCTGACATATCTATGACCAGCCGCTGGAGCTCAATCGGAATCTGGTAAGCCTCTCCGGTGTACCGCCAGCATGTCAACTCAGTCGGAAGCTCTATGACCAGCCGCTGGAGGCTCAATCGGAATCTGGTAAGCCTCTCGGTGTACCGCCAGCATGTCAACTCAGTCGGAAGCTCTGGCCAACCGTGTCACGACCCAAACCCTCCCCTATGGGTTTAGCATCATAACCAGCCAGTAATCCTTGGATTACAAAAGGCCTCTTAGCAGAATATCACATAGTTAGGGGCTACGGAAGCAAATATACAAAATATACGAGGTCCAATAAGTTGTGAAGACATACATGGGACATATAGACAATAATTTAAAACTTTAAAAAACTTGCAAGCGAAGTCAAAAGATATAGTATTTACACATCACTCCATGAACGTATAAACAGAAATCTTGTCCGCACTTAAAAGGAGCAAAGTCTAGTACATCACAAAAACAACCACTAAACTTGTTTCCATCTGGAACCCCCTTGAGAGGCACAAAGGTTGGCTGACAAAAACTGAAACATAGGCCGTCAACTTTGGGCCTGGTCATGTGCCTGCTCACCTACATACATAATATAAATAGTGAGCTGGAGCCCAGTGAATAATAACGGAGTAAAGGGTTTTAATGAATAATGTCCATACAGATTCAGAAATCATAATTCATATTCATACCAGATTCATATTCATATTCTTGTTCAGATCATATATAGAAATTAGAATTCATGCTTAATCATACGTGGTACATCCATTAGCGCTAACAGAACAGATACTGAACAGATGTAGAACATATGGTGGTTATGAATAACCAGTTCCATAAAGGAACCTCCGAATCCGGGTAACAGAGAATAGATATGCTAAGCCCCATGATGGAGCCTCCAGTACAGGTAACAGAGTGCAGACATATTAAGTTCCATAATGGAACCTCTGATACCGGGTAACAGCTAACAGATATCACATGATGCTAAGGATGCCACAAATACATTGTCCAGAAATTGGACAATCATTCATTGTACAGAACATATCATTTCGAAAACAGATCTTAATTCATCATACAGGAAATAAATAAAGTTGAACATAACTTTACTAAGTTATTACTCATAGTTAATAGATGGCTCCAAGTAGACGAGTAGAGTAGGTAATTCACTTAACTCGTGGAGCGTGACCTACAGAATATGACAAATACATATATTGAAACACACGTTCGAATTGTACATAACTTATTTCACTTGTTCGTAGTGTGTTTCTACCCTTATTCTTATTCTGGTGTCTTAACCATGGCCTAGGAATGCCTAGGATGGAATGAGGATGCAAAAATTACATTAGAAAATATTTTCCAAAACTTGCCGAAAACAGGGTCCACGCTTGAGCGTGGCTTTCCTCGCTCGAGCGGACATGCAAAAGGTGAGGGTTCGCTCGAGCGTGACTTCCTTAGCTCGAGCGGACTGTAAACTCTCAAAAAGTACTGGTTACTTATTTTTCATGCTCGACGAATGCTCGATCTCCGCTCGAGCGTGAGACTCAGGCCTTTGCTCGAGCGTGACTTCTGTCGCTCGAGCATACTGTAAAACATGTAAACTTCTAGATACATGCATTTTATGCTCAAGCAGGTATCATGTCACTCAAGCGGAAATGCACGAATTCAGAATGCTTCGCTTGAGCGTGAACACCTACGCTCGAGCGTAGATTCAAATTCTGGAATTTCCAGATTTGATCTGTAAGCTTCAAACTCAAACTAAACACTTCAAAACTCATCCTCTTGGGCCAAAATTCTAAAAAACATTTAGATATTCACAAAACATTATTCTTTAAAGATCATTTCATGAAATCAAGGCCCAAAAGCATGCCAATTATTCACAAATTCAACTTAATTTCATGAATTCTCCAAACACATGACATGCATGAAATGATTGAGCTTCAAGTTTCTAAATCATGATCAAATGAAATGAGAGGATGTAAAACATGATGAATTTCTACAACTAAGCTCGATTTGTGACATGCATGAGAGAATTCCTAGTAAGCATACTCCAAATGTAATGAAATGTACATGCATGTTTCAATTGGTCTTCCTTCCTACTTCTTAAGCTTGGTTCTTACATCTCCTAGCTCAATTCACTTAAATTCATGGGTGAATCAACTCAACTTCAAGACTAAAGGCTTGGTTTTTTACCTAAAGTCTTCAATTCTTTGAACTCTTGGTGAATCCTAACTCAATTCTCCAATTCCTCTTTAATTTCCTAGCAATTCCTTCCTTTTCGCTTCTTGAGATCAACTCACACTCTCTAGTTCTCTCTTCCTCTCACATTTATGAGCTCAAGGAGTAGGGAATGAGGGTGTAAAGTAAAATAAGGGAGTCAAAGTAGCCTTATATAGGCTTAATTAAAGTGGCTTAATTAAAGTGGCTTAATTAAGATTGACTTAGGTTAATGAGATTGCCATTAATTATTCTAATTTAATCGTTCTAAATTGAATTTCAATTAAACCTACCATAAAATTCTATAAATTCCACATAACACATATAGCAGGTCAATTTCGTGATCGGATGCCGATAAGGCCTTCGATTCACAAAATGTAGCAGAAATTTCCAACAGATACTCCTACAATGAATAGATAAAACATAAATAATGCACCACATATGAAATTAATTCACAATTTGATCTTAATAACTTATTAGGCATATTAAATCATGGATTATCGTTAATCTTGAGTCGGGGTTGTTACAGTCTTCCCCCCTTAAAAGAGTTTGGTCCTCCAAACTCGAATTACCTTCATTTTGGAGGAATACCGGGTCCAAAAGGAACAATTCGGGATATCTTTTCATCATATCTTCCTCCGTCTCCCAAGTTGCATAAGTTCCTCCATGATTCTGCCAATCAACCTTCAGTAACAGAATTTCCTTATTTCTCAATCTTTTGATTCGGCGGTTCATAATCTATATTGGGCTTTCCTCATAGGTATAATCATCCTTTAGAAGTACATGGGTCGACTCTATAACATGGAGCGGGTCTCGTAAGTAATCTCGAAGCATTGAAACATGAAAAATGTTGTGCATATGCTCCATTACCGGAGGTAAGGCCACCTGATACGTTACCGGGTTGACCTTTTCAAGAATCTCATATGGCCCAACATACCTTGGCGCCAGCTTGCCCTTAACACCAAACTGAGTTTGTCCTTTCATAGGGGTCACTTTTATAAATACATGGTCCCTAACTTCATATTCTTTGTCTCTTCTTCGAACATCTGCATAGCTCTTTTGACGGCTTTGTGAAGTTCTTAACCTTTGTTGTATCAATTTCACATTTTCAGTTGTTTCTTGTACAAGTTCCGGTCCCAACAAAGGTCTATCACTTACCTCAGCCCAACATATCGGAGATTGGCATTTTCTTCCATACAGAGTTTCATAAGGAGCCATTCCAATGCTTGAATGGTAGCTGTTGTTGTACACAAACTCAGCCAATGGAAAATAGGTCTCCGAATTTCCTTAGAAATCTAATACACATATTCTAAGTATATCTTCCAAAGTTTGATTGGTCCGTTCAGTTTGACCATCTGTCTGTGCGTGATAAGCACTACTTAACCTCAGTTCTGTCCCCAAAGCCTGTTGTAAACTTTGCCAGAATCTTGATGTGAACTTCGAATCTCTGTCAGATACAATAGATACTGGTACACCATGCAATCTCACAATTTCATTCACATACATGTTAACTAATTTATCCACATTATAAATAGTTTTGACAGGCAGAAAAAGGGCAGATTTAGTCAAACGATCAACTATAACCCAGATAGAGTCCATACCTCAAGTAGAGCGAGGCAATCCCACAATGAAGTCCATGGTAATGTGCTTCCATTTCCATTCCGGTATTGGAAACGACTATAACAAACCAGCGGGTTGTTGATTTTTGGCTTTAACTTGTTGGCAATGTAAACATCTAGCCATAAAATCTGCAATGCACTTTTTCATTCCAGGCCACCAAAAATTTTGTCTCAAATCATGATATATCTTTGTGTTCCTCGGATGCATGGCAAATTTGGTGCTGTGAGCTTCGGTCATAATACGCTTTCTTAAATCAAAGGAATCTGGTACACAGAGCCTATTCTGAAATTTCAACACATTATTCTCAAACACAAACCTCGGCCTCAGCTTTATGTCTAATTCTTCCACAATCTTTTTCAAGTACTTATCTTCAAGTTGCTTCTGTTTGATTTCTTCAATGATTACAAGTTGAGCGGAAATGGTAGCTAAAATCCCACCTTGCTCTCATAAAAAAATTTCAATCTCATTCTTTTCTAGGTCATCTAGCAATTCTTTTTGACTGGAAAGCAAACATGACAAATTTCCAATCGACTTTCGGCTCAAGGCGTCATATGAGCTTTTCCTGCATGATACAAAATTTGCAAATCATAGTCCTTGATCAATTCCAACCATTTCATCCGTCTCATGTTTAATTCTTTTTTAGTGAAGAAATATTTGAGGCTTTTATGGTTAGTATATACTTCGCAAGTGACACCATATAGATAATTTCGCCAAATTTTTAAAGCAAAAATGACAGTTGCCAATTTAAGGTCATGAGTTGGGTAATTCTTTTCATGTGGACGGAGTTACCGAGAGGCATAAGCAATTACTTTCCCATTTTGCATTAACACACACCCCAAACCTTTGTAGGAAGCATCACTGTAAATCTGAAACCCATCAGTACCATTGGGCAAAGTCAAAATCGGTGCAGTTACTAGTCTGGTCTTCAACTCATGAAAGGCTGACTCTCACTGTTCATTCCAATCAAATGATACAATTTTCTGAGTTAACTGGGTCAATGGCATGGCAAGTTTTGCAAAGTCTTTCACGAATCTTCTGTTGTAGCCTGCAAGTCCCAGAAAACTTCTAACTTTTGTCACATTTGTCGGTTTAGGCCAGTCCACAATAGCTTCAATTTTCTGTGGGTCAACAGAGATACCATCCTTGTTGATTACGTGTCCCAAAAATGTTACACTGTCAAGCCAGAATTCACATTTGGATAATTTCTCATATAGCTTCTTTTCTCTTAGAATCTCTAACACAGTTCTCAAGTGATTCTCATGATCTTCCCTGCTTTTGGAGTAAATCAAAATATCATCAATAAATACAACAACAAATTCATCCAGAAATGATTCAAACACCATGTTCATAAGGTCCATAAAGGCAGCAGGTGCATTAGTCACCCCAAACGGCATTACTAAAAAGTCATAATGTCCATATCTAGTTCTGAATACAGTTTTTTCTATGTCTTCTGCCATAACTTTTAATTGGTGATACCCAGTTCTGAGGTCAATCTTGGAAAACACTTGGGCTCCGTGAAGTTGATCAAACAAGTCATCTATTCGAGGCAAAGGGTATTTGTTCTTGATAGTTACTTTGTTCAATTCCGGATAGTCTATGTATAACCTTAAAGATCCATCTTTCTTTTTGACAAATAGGACTGGAGCACCCCAAGGTGAAGTGCTCGGACAGATGAATTACTTGTTTAGCAGTTCCTGAAGTTGAGTTTTTAATTCTTTCAATTCTAAGGTTGACATTCTATAGGGGGTCTTGGAAATAGGTTGTGTTCTTGGGATTACTTCAATAGTGAATTCAATCTCTCTATCAACTAAGTCCCCAGGCAAGTCATTCGGAAACACATCAGGAAATTCACGAGCAACAAGAATAGTTTCCACATTAGCACTATCAGATGATGCAGCCAGTATACAACACAAGTAGCCCCTACATCCCTTCCTAAGCAAATTTCACAGCTTTCATGGCCAAAATAAGGTATAGGGAGGAACTACCCCATTTCCAGTAAAAATAAATTCAGGCATACCCGGTGGTCTAAACACAACAGATTTACTTGCACAGTCAATAGTAGCACAGTATTTAGTCAACCAGTCCATACCCAGAATACAATCAAAATTATTAATGTTCAAGGGCAACAAGTCAACATACAATGTCATATCACCAATCATAATATCACATGCTGGATAAACATAAGCACATATCATAGAACCCCCAGACGGTGTAAATACATATAATACATATGTCATAAGTTCTAGTGGTCTAGTTAATTTCCGAGAGAAAGCATGTGATACGAAGGAATGCGTAGAACCAGAATCTATCAGAACACATGCATTTTGAGAACATAAAGGGAGTATACCTGACACCACAGTTTCGATGTTCTGTACATCACTAGGCACTAAGACAAACACTCGACCTTGTCTTAGAGGTTCTTTCCTAGTATTAGCCTTTGCATTTGTTTTGATTGTAGAAGTGGACCTAGCTGAACTCACCATAGGACGCCTGGCATTCTCAAACCCAAGTAGGCAATCTTTCACTACATGACTGGTCTTGCCACATTGAAAACAAGCACCAGATGCTCGGTAGCATACACCCCTATGCCTTCTTCCACAATCAGGACAAACCGGAATAGACCTACTGCTCTGACTTTAGCTGCTTGTAGACCAAGTATTCTACTTTTTACTTACATGAGAAAGGCCTTTTCTGAAACCATACCCAGACCTTTTTCCTCTCTAATCAGTTATTGTTGTTGCTCAGGCTTTACTTTGTCTCTTAGCGGTTAGGGTGGCTTCCGCCATTAAGGATTTGTCAAGAACTTGCATATATGTTGGTAACTTTAGTACACTAACTTGATCAAATATGTCTAAGTCCAATCCTCTCTCAAATTTGCAAGCCTTCTTGTAGTCTGTGTCCACCATATAAGGAGCAAATCTAGCTAATTCAGTGAACTTTGCCTAGTAATTGGCTACAGACATTCTGCCTTGCTTAAGTTCTTGGAATTCGAACACTTTTCGGTCCCGAAAACATTGAGGAAAATATTTTTCATAAAAGATCTCATTAAATCAAGCCCACGTCATATTTCCATTGGTATTTTGAATCAATAACCACCATCTCCGAGCTTCGTCTTTAAGAGTATAGGTGGCCAATAAAACCTTCTGAATCTCGGTACAGGGAAATACCTCAAACAGTTTTTCCATCTCAAGCAACCAAGTCTCTGCTTTCAACGTTTCAATTCCACCAAAGAATGTTGGCAGTTTCATCTTCATGAATTTCTGTGTCAGGTTGATAATATCATTATTATCTGATTCAGTTTGTACCCGCAGAGGCAGAGGGGGCAAAGGTTGTTGTCTTTTTTGTTGCATCATAGCTTCAATCAATGCCACAAGCATCTGTTCCATTTGGCTCATGCGAGCCTCTGAAGACTCGCTTATATCATTTCCCCTTGCATTCTCCATGTTGCTATAGAGACACCAAATAATAATAAACATAGGAATAATCTCATTCATTTCTTTCAATTTATTTACTCAGATTTACATTCAGTTTTCATATCCATTTGGATTACCATACACTCACACATGCAGCTGGAATGCCCCTACTTCTTACTAGGACATCCTAAGCTCATATGGACCTATATGTGCGGTAGAACACGTGCTCTGATACCACTCTATCACGACCCAAACCCGCCCCTATGGGTTTAACATCGTAGCCGGCCAGTAATCCTTGGATTACCAAAGGGCTCTTAATAGAATATCATATAGTTAGGGGCTACGAAAGCAAATATACAAAATATACGAGGTCCAATGAGCTGTGATGACATACATGGGACAGATAGACAATAATTTAAAACTTTTAAAAACTTGCAGGCGAAGTCAAAAGATATAGTATTTACACATCACTCCATGAACATATAAACAGAAATCTTGTCCGGACTTAAAAGGAGAAAAGTCTAGTACATCACAAAAACAGCCACTAAACTTGTTTCCATCCGGAACCTCCTTGGGAGTCAGAAAGGTTGGCTGATGAAAACTGAAACATGAGCTGTCAACTTTGGGCCTGGTCACGTGCCTGCTTACCTACATACATAATATAAATAGTGAGCTGGAGCCCAGTGAATAATAATGGAGTAAAGGGTTTTAATGAATGATGTCCATACAGATTCAGAAATCATAATTCAGATTCATACCAGATTCATATTCATATTCTTGTTCAGATCATATACAAAAATTAGAATTCATGCTTAATCATACGTGGTACATCCATTAGCGCTAATAGAACAGATACAGAACAGATGTAGAACATATGGTGGTTATGAATAACCAGTTCCATAAAGGAACTTCTGGATCCGGGTAACAGAGAATAGATATGCTGAGCCCCATGATGGAGCCTCCGGTACGGGTAACAGACTGCAGACATATTAAGTTCTATAATAGAACCTCCGATACCAGGTAATAGCTAATAGATATCACATGATGCTAAGGATGCCACGAATACATTGTCAGAAATTGGACAATCATTCATTGTATAGAACATATCATTTTAGAAAACAGATCTTAATTCATCATATAGAAAATAAATAAAGTTGAACATAACTTTACTAAGTTATTACTCATAGTTAACAGACGGCTCCAAGTAGACGAGTAGAGTAGGTAATTCACTTAACTCGTGGCGCATGACCTACATAATATGACAGGCACATATATTGAAACACACGTTCGAATTGTATATAACTTATTTCACTTGTTCTTAGTGTGTTTCTACCCTTATTCTTATTATGGTGTCTTAACCATGGCCTAGGAATGCCTAGGATGGAATTAGGATGCAAAAATTACATTAGAAAATATTTTCCAAAACTTGTCGAAAACAGGGTCCAAGCTCGAGCGTGGCTCTCCTCGCTCGAGCGGACATGCAAAAGGTGAGGGTTTGATCGAGTGTGACTTCCTTAGCTCGAGCGGACTGTAAACTCTGAAAAAGTACTGGTTACGTATTTTTCACCCTCGACGGAGGCCTTCGCTCGAGCGTGACTTCTGCCGCTCGAGCGTACTGCAAAACATGTGAACTTCTGGATACATGCATTTCACGCTTGAGCGGGTATCATGTCGCTCAAGCGGAAGTGCACACATTCAGAGTGCTTCGCTCTAGCGTGAACTCCTACGCTCGAGCGTAGATTCAAATTCTGAAATTTCCAGATTTGATCTCCAAGCTTCAAACTCAAACTAAACACTTCAAAACTCATCCTCTTGGGCCAAAATTCTGAAAAACATTTAGATATTCACAAAACATTATTCTTTAAAGATCATTTCATGAAATCAAGGCCCAAAAGCATGCCAATTGTTCACAAATTCAACTTAACTTCATGAATTCTCCAAAAACATGACATGCATGAAATAATTGAGCTTCAAGTTTCTAAATCATGATCAAATGAAATAAGAGGATGTAAAACATGATGAATTTCTACAACTAAGCTCGATTTGTGACATGCATGAGAGAATTCCTAGTAAACATGCTCCAAATGTAATGAAATGTACATGCATGTTTCAATTGGTCTTCCTTCCTACTTCTTAAGCTTGGTTCTTACATCTCCTAGCTCAATTCACTTAAATTCATGGGTGAATCAACTCAACTTCAAGACTAAAGGCTTCGTTTCTTACCTAAAGTCTTCAATTCTTTGAACTCTTGGTGAATCCTAACTCAATTCTCCAATTCCTCTTTAATTTCCTAGCAATTCCTCCCTTTTTGCTTCTTGAGATCAACTCACACTCTCTAGTTCTCTCTTCCTCTCACATTTATGAGCTCAAGGAGTAGGGAATGAGGGTGTAAAGTAAAATAAGGGAGTCAAAGTAGCCTTATATAGACTTAATTAAAGTGGCTTAATTAAGATTGACTTAGGTTAATGACATTGACATTAATTATTCTAATTTAATCGTTCCAAATCGAATTTCAATTAAACCTACCATGAAATTCTATAAATTCTACATAACACATATACCAAGTCAATTTCGTGATCGGATGCCGATAAGGCCTTCGATTCACAAAATGTGACAGAAATTTCAAACAGATACTCCTACAATGAACAAATAAAACATAAATAACGCACCACATATGCAATTAATTCACAATCTGATCTTAATAACTTATTAGGCATATTAAATCATAAATTATCGCTAATCTTGAGTCGGGGTTTTTACAAACCGAAGCCCTATCTAGCAGGGGAGACCCCTCTGGCCCTACCCCTCGACGCTCGAGCCCTGCTCGTCGAAGGGACATCTGCTGCTCTCCCTGCACGAGCATGATTACCTGTCAAGGAAGGCATGAGATGCATCTGGATAAATGTTGCATAGTCTCCCTCTCTGAGAAAGTAGTCGGCATCCACACCTTGAGTAAAGTCAATCACCTCCTCGGAGAAGAGGCTCTCTGTAGCTCGCATAGATGGCGGAGGCGCCATAGGAACTACCTGCTACGGCAAACCCGAGGTCTGGCGTATGAAGCGCTCGCCTAAGAACCAGGCTCGACATACCGGGCCCTTGAGCACAAGTCAGAAGCGAGAAACCCCTCGAGCACCGGCAAACTGGTCCCTGAGTCCTTCAGGCATCGTTGCCCAAGGCTACCAAGAGATCTGCAAACAGAGAATACACAGGTTGTTAGCTGCCATTAGATATGCAATATGAATCTGAGCTGAAATAAGGTAGCAATAACTGTGAGTTTGGACTTACCTCTACCACGATCACAGTGTCGAAGTATAGGCAGAAGAATAGAAAAGTCTCCCGAGTCCTCCTCAAGCACCTGCCGTCATATCGATGAGAGTATGGTACAACAGGAGACATCTCCACCTCCGACTCTGGGGCAAGGGTCAGGAAGTATACATATACCCACAGCTACAAGAAGCAAAAGGTAACAATGAGTGTACAACATATAAACACAGGCAATGCAAAAAGTAGAATGTGTATGTAGAATACAGAGAATGCATAAAGTATAATGTGCAGTACAACATACAAAAAGTACAAGTGTAAAACAGAAAGCAGATTGTGTGTTTACAGTGTACAGGAAGTGTAGAGCGGAAAGCACGGCAGGAAATGCAAAGTAGAAAAGTAAAGCATACCTCCCAGGCTCTCCAGTAGCCGCCGACTCTGTTCCAGCTCCTGCGAGATGTCGAGCTCATGTAGCCATACAAGGTAGCAAGGCCAGCGCTGCCCCAATTGTAAAGCAGGACCTGAGACAAGTCCACCAAGGCACTTAAGAGATATAACCCAACAATGTTCGCTCTATCTGCGAACAAAGTGGTGCTGAAAAAGAACATCAAGAAGCCTCGGGCGTACTGCTCAATCTCCTCTAGGGTCTCTGGCTCTGTCCCTCTGAAATGTTCTGAAAACCAAGTGTATCACACCATCCCCGATCAGAAGAGAGGCCGGCGTGCCCCTAGCAAGTAGATCTACACAGTCTTCCACTCACCCATGTCTGTATCATAAGAGATTGGATGACCCCCTACCTCTATGCCAGTGAGCATAGAGAAGTCATAGGGAGTCATCGTCATCTGCCCCGCAGTAGAGAAGTGGAAAGAGTTGGTGGTATCCCACCACCTCTCAACTAATGTGCCAAGTAAGGGTCTACTCGATATGAGGCACGATAGCCCCATGCAGAACGAGTTGAAGCTGGCCTCGTCAATAATCTGGCAGACCCCGGCGGGGAGCTCCATGTACCACTCCCTCGCGGATGTGGCTCCGTATCCTCTGATAGAGTGTGAGTCCTCCTGTAATCAGAATGGGCAGATGAAAGGCAGTGTAAGAAATACAGTGCAAGAATGTGTTTGAGACAAGCAGATGAAAGACAGTGTAAGAAATACAGTGCAAGAATGTGATTTATGCAAGAAATGCAAGGTACATTGAGGAAAATGTAAGAATACAGTGTATACCTTGGTGGCACCGTAGGATAAATGGGACTCCGGCTCTCGTAGCAAGGGGTCCTTTGGCACACCTCGCGCGAACCCTCTGAAATGACGAATACTGTCGGGTGGTAGTACATGCGTCTCAGGATGATATGTCTCCGGGTCAAAAGGTCGAACCCTGAGTGGTAGTAGTATAGGCTCAGGATCTGTTTCCATCCCTGAAGAAGCTTCGTCATGTGGAATGTCGTTCGCCATCTAGGAAGAAGATGAGAAAAGTGGCCGAAAATGAGGAAAATGGGTAAAAAATGCCAAAAGTCAACAAAAGTCAACCCTAGGAGAGAGAAAAGGGAAAAAAAAGTCAAAGCTCGGGAAAAGGCACAGAACCCAAGAAAAACTCGAGGGAAACAAGCCTCAAATATTGAAACTCTAAGAAAAATGATCAAAATCTAATTTCACTCGGTTCAAAATGGAGTATACAAAGAGGATTTAGCGAATCAAACGTCTGTGGGGTGTTGGAAAACACATATAAAGCGCGGATCTAGAGGGGAAAAGTGTCTAGAGAAGGAGATGATGGATTTTCGGCAATGGGGAAGTGTGGAAATGAAGTTTGGGTGTGTTTACTTAAAGACCGATGGAGAAAAGACCAAAATGGCCCCAATCTGCCATCGGTGGCTGACCAGCCACCAGTGGTGGCCGACAATGCATAGGGGTGGCCTACAGGTGGCTGACACCCTCCCCTGGTGGCCGTCCAGTGCCTAGTGCTCCTTCTTTGAGTGTTGATGCTGTTTTATGTCGTTATTTCTCAAGGAGTGCAAGGAAAGTTCACTTTTAAGTTCGAATTGCCTCTGCGAAAGCCCCAAGCCGTGTCTTCAGTGCTAGTCAACACGAGTGAGGTGTATACTTTTAAAACATATTGCAACTCTTCCGAGAGGTAAATCGGAAGTTACGACCGAGTTAGTTTTGTCAAATATGCTTTTTTCATTGCATAGAACGTGCATCTCTTTGTCGTTACATGGAACGTGCATTTCACAAATACTGTTGCAACAAATGTGCATTCTGTTGCATAGAACATGCTTTCAACTTTTCACGCATAGAACATGTTGTTAATCTTGCATAGAATATGCATTTTATGCTATTGATCATGCATAGAACATGCATTTTGTACTATTGCATTGAATATGCATTCCAATGTGGCATAGAACATGCTCCGGTTCTCGTCGCATAGAATATACTCCTGTTTTGTTTCTCATATGTTGTGCATAAAACATGCCTCTAACATTGTGTCTTGGTTATTTGTCTTGCGTAGAACTGGCATTCTTACTATTTTGTACCTATTAAGTTTCTTTCTTATGCAGACACGATATTGTATGTAAGGTTCATTCAGAGGAGTTCCAGGTAAAATCACTTGTATCATTCGGCCGTTGTTCCGGTTAAAAGCATTCGGGTGTGTCCTGATGTTTATACCACTCATTTTGGTTAAAAGCATTCGTGTGTATACTAATGTTTACACCATTCCTTTTGGTTAAAAGCATTCGGGTGTGCCTCGATGTTTACACCACTCCTTTTGGTTAAAAGCATTCGGGTGTGTCCTGATGTTTACACCACTCCTTTTGGTTAAAAGCATTCGGGTGTGTCCCGATGTTTACACCATTCCTTTTGGTTAAAAGCATTCGAGTGTGTGCAGGTGTTTGCACCACTCTTTTTGGTTAAAAGCATTCGGGTGTGTCCCGATGTTTATACCACTCCTTTTGGTTAAAAGCATTCGGGTGTGCCCCGGTGTTTTCACCGCTCCTTTTGGTTCAGCACTCTTGGGTGTGTCCCGGTGTTCACGCCATCCTTGTTTTCTTCTGCGTACAACGCGTTAGGATCTTGTTCGAGACCATAGGTGCACCCGACACAGCCTCAAACAGTGTTATACGTATCTTAATAGTAATAAAGGGCCAAAGCGGAAGTAGACTTAAAAATTTTATCCAATGAGCTGTGCTTACATGGCATATGTAGACACCCCATTTTTGACCGTCCTCAAGACTGGGACATCATCACTTGTGTATATGATGATTATGTTTGTTTGTGTTTGTTTTAAGCGCTCGAAGTCCTCGGCGGAACGCCCTGTCTTTGAGCCTTTGGGCCCTGTCTTTGAGCCTTTGGACCTTGTCCTTTCTGTGCCTTATTTTGGATCGAACTTGGTGCTTGGAACCTTGTGGTGACCTGTCGGCCACCGCTAGAGACTGTTAGCCATGGCTTGTGCATGTCGGCCACTAGTGTGGTCAGTCGGCCACCAGTCTCTTTTTCCAGATATTTGTTGACAGCTGTGCCAGCTGTTAGCACATTGAATTGCATCTGCCTACACGTGTATGGTGGGATGTTTCTATGCTCAAGGGGTGTTTTCCTATATATAGGGGGTTCCTCTCCCATTTTTGAGGGTTAGAAAATTCAGATAAAAAATCTCTCTCTCTCTCTCTAGATTTCTCTCTCTCTCTCTCTCTCTCTCTCTCTCTCTCTCTCTCTCTTACAATTTTGTGCCTAAGTGCTTGTTTTCTCTACAGTTTTGCATACACATCCTAAATCAAACACTTTTACCTTTGAGCTGAGGTTATTTGGGGTCATCTTGGAGCCCTTGAAGGTGATTTTAGCTTGTTCTTGTGCCTAGAATTACCCTTTGCTTCAAAAGGTAGTATACTTGTCATGTTTACTTTATTTTGCAAGCTTGTTTTCTCATCTTTTCTTACTGTTTTGGGGCTGGTTTTGAGCTGAGAAAAACTCTATTTTTGTGGCCTAAAAGTGCTGGTTTGAGCCCTTTTTAAGTTAGGGGGTGGTTCACCCTTCTTTTTTGTTAGCTTGTAAAGCTTTGTGCCTTTATTCATCACTTTCAAATCAACTTTTTTAGGCCTTTTAACCACTAAATTTCAGAAGTTTTTCAATGGAAAAAAACTTATTTTGAAGTCCAAAATTGGAGGGGTTAGCATTCCCTCCTTGTGTCTTGTTTGTATGCTTAGTTAGCTTCACATGTTAACATGTTTTTCTAGCTTAACTTAGCTCAAGTCCAGCATGTTTTAGTTTATGAAATAACCAGTTTTAGCTCTATTTTGGGCTGGTTAGTTTGTTTGAGTTTTGTTTTGCATAGTTGTAGTGTTAATTCCTTCACTAGCTTAGTGTTTTAAGGCTTTAACTCTCATTGGTGTGAGTGGGTTACATGTTTTAGTGCTTTTATCATTCATTTCTAGCACTTAGTCACCTCTGCAATCCCCCTTAATTCTTCACTTTTGATTTTCTTTGAAAGTGGTTTCAGACCATTTGTTTGCCTAAGTGTGAAATGGAGGTGCTGCACCTAATGGTTTAATCTCTTAGGGGGTTCATTACCAACAGTGTAATACCTCTTTCATGCCCAAAGAAACTTGTGGTTTGAGCCCTCTTTCTATTAGAGGACACTCACCAATGGACCTAATGAATTAAAGGATGATTTGGTAATTAAAATGTGTAAACAAAATTGGAAAGTAAAAGAGGCAAGATAAGCATCTCTTTGTGTTGCATTGCATGTGTTCAAATCGGATGTTATTTTGAACACAAGGAATATGGGACATTTCATACTCAAAAGTGATGAAATGTGCCACTTTCCTTGGTCTCTATTGCCCTTGATCATACATGATAGGGTGATGGTCCTTCTGGTCTTGTCTTTGCATTCATTGATCTTGCACAATTGGTTTCACAAGCCATCATGCAATGAATTTGCTTGATTGATGGTTTGTGAACCAAAGATTGTCCCTCCTTTGATTTCCCCATGAAAAGAAGAGGCCAAGTGTGCAAACAACCCTAGAGAAATTATCTGTTTTGCTCTCTGTTGTAGCAAGGAAGCTTAAACCATCAGTGGCCAACAACCATCACCAGTGGCCGACCGACCACCATTGGTAGCCGACCGGCCCCCTGTCGGCCACCAATGAAATTTGCACAGTGTTTTGGTAAGGTGGAGCAGACGTGTTCTAGAAGTAGGCAGCTTCTTTGGTGTTCAAATGTGCAAACAGAGACATGCAGCAACAAGACAGTCCCTTTTCGGGTGAAAACCGAGCATGCACATGAGCCTCCCTTGCATTCCAAGTTTACTTATGGCTTAAATATCTAGCTTAGATACATGTTGTAATGAATTAGTTGCAGCTAATTAAGTGTTGTAAATAATTAGCTAGTTTAACAAGTTATTTGATTTCGTTCTGTAATAATTAGTTAACTAGAATAGTTAATAAGTTTCGTTTTGTAATAATTAGTTAGCTTAATTAGCGTAGCTAGTTGGTTAGCTTATTCATTCGGACCTTTCTTTGCGAGGGCATAATGTTGTAATAAGTGTGCGTGCGTGTGTGTATGTTTTCCAACCCCACGTCTTTCTCCCTTTTACTTAATCACTTTTGATGATTAGATTAGGGACATGTTTTAATCAGCATATCGCATTATTGCATCCATTCATCTTGTCTTGCATGCACCGAGGCTCGGCACATCATTCAAACTGCATTGTTATTTCAATACATATTTGAGTACGTGTTTAATCGCATGTTATCAAATCAATTCATATGCCATATTAGTAGCCGAGCCTATTAATTGCATATTGCTTGCATTGCATTAGGCATCTTGTATAGTTAGGATCATGCATTATGTTCTAACTCATATCTTCCTAGCTTGGAGTACTAGGTGAGTTTTTACACTTTAGCATACTTGCATGAATGTGAATGTTGCCATGATTAGCATGCTTGCCATGAGGCTATGTGCTTAAATGCTAAACTACTTGAATGCCTGTGGATGAAAGCTTGTTGTTTGAATTGGAACGATTCAATGAATATGCATTTTAAGCCCACTTTGTTGAGTGGCAAATCATGTTTTAAGCCCACTATGTTTTGTGGCAAATCCACAAACTTTAAGCCCACTTGAGGTGGCAAATTCAAACCATTTTCACAAACAAACATGAGTTGAATTGTTCCAAATTAAGCAAACTAGTCTATACTTGCTTGTGCACATCACATAGTAAAACTAGTTTAATAATCAACAAGAACACATGATGTTTATAAAAAATCATATCATGATTAGTAGAGGCCGATCTTTGATCGGGCGAGTGGGGGTGCTCAATTTATGACATTCCCCTATCGTACCTAAGTTCCCGAACCAAGGCAACTTTGGTGATGACGGACACATGTCCTTCAGCAAGAGTCAAGGTTTCCTAAATTTCCCTAAAAACAAAATATTTAGGTGGTGACTCTGTATCTGAAAAAGTAGTCCAATTTTAGTATTATTTGATTTAAAATTGATTATCCAAAAAGATTTTCCAGATTTTGACTCTTTGGTGTTTATCAGTTTCACATTGCACTTGTGAGATTTGATTCAGAACCACAGGAGTCCAAACTGTGAGGCCTTTCTTTCAAACCTTTCCGAAATGCAGGGCGCAGAAAAAGGCTAGTCCACAGTTTCTGGCGACTCTGCTAGGGATTTAGAGAACTTGACTCGAACTCATGATATGTTATTTTATTTACACTTATGTGTTTCTTTGCATTTGCATTTGCATTTGCATTGGTGCGCCTAAGTCACAATGTTTCCCATATGCTATTCCTGAACGGTTTGCCAGAGGCACACTTGGAAAAGCTTGCCAAAAGGCTGACCGGTTGCGGGCTCTGCCACAATGGGAACACAACCCTTGGATCTAGACTACCGCTGTACCGTTTGATCCTCCTTTCACTTCTCGGTGTTAGGTGTGAGAGGTATATTAGGTAGTCTTGCAGAGGTATCCTTTTTGACCAATTGACCTAGTTGCATATCGGAAGCCATAGAGACTGTTCCAAATTAGGACATGTTGCTTACCCGAATGCAGAAATTGTATGAAACCGCTTGTTTTGCGTAGTGAATCCCTAGTTCCTGATGAAATTAGGACAAGGTAACCCTACCCCATCATAGGGGTGTTTTGGCTTTTACATGCTTGATATGTGCTTTTAGAGTGAGACTTTGCAGGAATGTATGTATCAATTGCAAGTCTGGGTATTAGTTTTGAGGCAAAAATCAATGTTGAGTACAGTTCTCCAGCTGATGATTGCAACTGCGTGTTGTTTGTGTCTGAGCTGACATGCTGTGCGGTTTCTGATTTTTGTTTCTTTTTGTTTTATTTTCTTTTTGCAAGGCAGTCTTTCACCATTACTTCAGACGATTTTGTTACCCCCCAAGCACTTTGGACCCGAGTTAGAAGGATTTGCAGATCGGGGGATCTAATCAGGAGATAGCCAGTGTTTGTTTCACTCCCGCTGGTTGCCAGACGGAAGAGGATCAGGCATAATTCGCCAATCCAGCAGTCACCTTTTACCTCGCCTATGCCCAGTCAGGCCCAATCTTCTACTTCTACTCCAGACAGAGAGTATTCGTCAGTTCTGGTAGCTCAAAGTCCTCCAGTCAGCATGGAAGATATGCTTCGTCAGCTCTAGCATACCATTGAGACTATGCAGCTAGATGCTGCCCGACAGGCTGAGACTACAGCCCGCCAAGCCAAGGTTGTAGCCCGCTAAGCAGAAGTAATAGAAAGGCTTCAGCAACAGCAGCCACAACTGATAGTAGCCACTGTATCCCATGCATCCCCAGTGGGAATTCCGACACCCGAGGTCACAATTAATGTCTAGGAAAATGTGGGCATTCAGGTAGATCTCATCCTACCTCAGACCTCCAAGGCATTGGTTTACCAAATGGGGGCGCCATTTGAATTCGAGGTTGACCCCATTGCACTGAAGGTCAACAAGCTAGAAAAGCTCTTCAAATGGGCACAGGCCGTGAATTCAATCCTTGATATTGAGGATGGATACACTGACTCGGCAGTAACTCTGTCGGATAAATTCAAAATGTCGCACATAGACCGGTTTGACAGCTCCGGGGATCCTATGGTCCATCTACAGTTATTCTCTGACATCTTACGACCAATGGGTCTCTCCAGACTATAGAAGTTGTCCCTTTTTGGCAAAACCCTGTTGGGTATAGCGGCCATCTGGTATACCAAACTTGAAGACTCTGTGAAGAGAAACTGGGAGGTAATGGTTGAGGCCTTCATAGCACAGTACTGCTACAATACCCAGATTGAGGTCACTACTCGTGATCTCGAAGCGACCCGTCAGGAGCCAAAAGAGGGTTTCTTGAATTTTATGACCTAGTACAGGGCTAAGGCCTCTATGATGACTATCCGGCCGTCTGAAAAGGACCAAATCAGAATGGTGGTCCGTAACATGCAAGGAAGACTATTATAGAAGATGATAGTCTTGCCTTTATTTACATTTGCTGAGCTCCATGAAATAGGGGTCCCAATTGAGGATGCAATGAAGCAAAGTCTAATAGATTATGAGAAGGAACAGCCCAAAGATCCTTTACACGTAGCTCCAATGCAGCCACGACTAGTGACACCTCTACACGGCCTTCGGATGTGAGCATGGTCACTACCACACCCAAAACTGCCACCCCTTTTGCCGGTACATTCAATACGACTTCACAAACCTCAAGCCTTCAGGCCCAAGGCCAGAGAGTCTTTAGACTGCTCTATATGTCCCCATCCATAGCCCTGAGGGTCCTAATCAAAAAGGGACATCTTAAGTCGTTAGAACAACGCCCACTGCCTGACCCTCTCTCTCCGAAACACAACCCGGCCAAATAATATGCTTTTCACTAACAACATGGCCGTGATACTGATCAGTGCTACAGATTGTGTCATGAGATTCAAGATCTCATCGACAATAAGGTGATAGCACCTCCTGAAAAACCCAACGTCACTACAAATCCTCTCCCACCACATAACTAAGCCCCTCCACCTCGGCAAATAAACCTCATCCACACGCTGGCCGTCCCTTATGACCCCAGTATATAGATCACCCCTTCCCACCTACCTAAGTCAGCGTTGTTCATCCTTGAGACCACAGACTTGTGCATGATGAGCGCATCCTCACTCCAACCCAAACCCATGGTGGTGATAGTGGAAGATGAAAGGAGGTCAGCCTTGGTGGAGAATACCAGTCCGTTGCCTGAGGGCTTTAAGGACTTATTTGATGGGGTGTACAACCTGAGCTACTATGTTATGCCAGTTAATCAAGCTAAGCTAGAAGTGGTGTTTTCGATTGGGATAGAGGTTAGTGTAGTCCGAAAAGATGGACCAAGTCAGGGATTAGATGATCTAGCTGACCTGGAGGAAGATATGGACAATTTGCAGTTCTTTGATGAGCAAGATCAAGGAGATGTGCATATTAACTGGTTTGATTTGAATGGGTCAACAGACAATTCTGGATGGTTAAGTGATGAACCTGATATAGATGAGGGAACTGAACCGAAGCTTGGAGAACAGAAAGCAGGAACTGTTGCAACGGTCGAAACACCCGATAAGAAAGGTAAACTATCAGAAAGCACTAGTAAAGAATAATTGGCTCAAGAACTGGGCATTGTTAGCACTGCATATACAGAACAAGAAGCCGCGTTGGAGCAGTTTGGGCAGGAAATGAATGAAAGTGCTCAGAAAGCTGGAACAACTCAACGCCCCATGGGGAATGTTTTTGCTAAGGGAACACTAAGACCGGAACCGGACAATTGCTTGTCAGTCGCCAGAGGTATGTGGTGGGAAGATGATGATCTGCATCTTGCCCACACTGATGAGAATTAGGGAGAAGGCCTTCCTGACAATACTTGGTATATGGAGGAAGTCGACCACATGACAAGAAGTGGCCGATATTTCAAACCACCGGATCTAGACCAACCCGAAGCATCTGGGAAGGACAAAGAGGTAGAAAAACAGAAGGAAAAGCAGTCAGAGGAAGAGGTTGTGCTGAAACAGTTAAAGAAGATTCAAGCTAACATATCTATCTGGGGGCTGCTTATGGCTTTCGCAAGTGCACAAACCTGCTATATTGTCGGCGATGGAAAAAGCCAACTTGTCCATTGAGACTACCCCGGAACAACTGGTGGGATTAGTCTTCCCGGGGGGCGCTGCGCCAACTTTGACCTTTTCGGATAAAGAGCTACCGCCAGAAGGCTCTGTACACAACAAGCCTCTATACATATCCATAGAGTACCAAGAAAAGTGGGTACCAGTCGTGTTAGTTGACACCGGGTCAGCAATCAATATTTGTCCATGCCGCATGGCTTATGTTATTGGCTTGAAACTGACCGATTTTGTGCCTACAGCCCAGGTGATCCAGACATACGACAACAGAAGTAGAGAGGTGATGGAGACAATGCAAATTAGAGTACAGGTTGGCCCGGCTTAACAGGATATTGAGTTCCACGTCCTGGATGTTCCAGCCACTTTTAACCTACTACTTGGGCGACCCAGGCTACATCAAGTAAGAGCTATCTCTTCCACTCTCCACCAAATGTTGAAGTACCCCCATGGGAAAAGGGTGGCAATAGTCTTCGGGAATTCATCTATACATCCTCCGCCAGAGGTCACTACACCTGTACTGGAGATTGTGCATGGCAAAGAGGATGTGTTCATTTTAGGGTTTACCTTGGCTGAGGCCCGGGTAGTATAGAATATCTTGGCTGTTAATGAGAGCATATATGTCAGTGCCCAATCTATATATCTCATGAATAAGCTGCTGTAGACACCCCATTTTTGACCGTCCTCAAGACTTGGACGTCACCGCTGGAACACTTGGTGATTACCCATGTTCATGTTTCGTTTTGAGTTCCCGGAGGTCTCGGCTACGCGCCTTGCTTCAGGATCTCTCAACTCGACTGTTCTGTGTTTGGTTTTGCACCAAACACTTGTGTTTTTGTTTCTGAGGGTAGAGAGTAGCTTGTTAGCTACCCCTGGCACCCACCGGCCATGGCTTGAGGCCACCGGCTGTGTTTTGAGGCTACCGGCCATTGGTGAAATATACCATTGGCCGGTCGGCATTTGGTGTGGCTGGCCGACCATATGTTTGGTCGATGGCCTCCTTTTCTGGCCGGTACCACCTTTTTGCCTTTTTTAGGCATGGTGCATGCTAGCTGTGCCAGCTGGAATGCACAAGACCTGCCCCCGTGCATATATGTGGCTGTTTTGCACCTTTGACCCTTTTTTTTTGCACCCGTTGCTCAAAGATTCTTGAGGAAGCTTTGACCCCTTGTCTTGGCTTCCTCAAGAAGCTTGCACCTTTGGGATAGCTTCCATTGGAAGCTTGGTCCTTTTGACCTTTTTTGCAATAGCTTCTCTAAGAAGCTTGGAGCCTTTCCTTTGTCTATATAAGAGACCACCCCTCCTCCTTTGTGTTGGTTCAGCAAAATCAGACCTAAAGCATATATATTCTGATATATACACTTTCTCTCTCTATATCTCCTTCTCTCTCTTCATTGTGTGTGTGTTTAAGGGCCAAAAGGTTGATTTCTTCTTAGTTTTGCACTAAGACACACACTACTACACCATACTTCAACTTTGGGAGGCATTGAGGGTTTGTTCTTGAGGTTTTGGACTGATTTTGATCAGAGGAGGAGGGCTGCATTTGCTGTTCTTCAAAGGTTCTTCAAGGGTAACACTCTTACTTTAGATTCCCCAATCTTGCACTAGACTTTTGCCTATCTTGCTTACTGTTTTAGACTTTGTGTATAACTGAAAAAATTCTTGTATTTGCATGCTTGAGATACTTCATTAAGGTTGTTTTGGGTGTTGGAGGTCGACCTCCCTCTCTTAGGCCTTGTTTGGCCCTTTTGGTACTCTCTTTGTTAAGCTTTGGTTACCTTTGTGTGTTGACCTTCTCACCATTAAAGTCCAGTGGATTTTCAGTGGTGAAGAAGGAGTTTTGAAGTCTTGCATAGGGGAGGGACACCCCTCTCCCTTAGTCTCTCATTTTTGCATGTTTTGGCTCTTAAAGGTAGCATGTATGCTTGGTTGTCTTTGGCCCCATTTCAGAAGTTTTTGGATGTTATTTGGTCATATGTTGCCTCTGCTTTTGGTCGGATTTGTGGCCCCTTGCATGCATAGTATACTTACCTTGCATTCCTCCATTTTACCTAGAAGTATGTCATGCATTTAGGCCATGATTCTTGCATGTTATAGCTTAACTTCATGAAGGTTTTAGCATTATTTTGCCATGCTCAAGGACTGTTGGGTGCTACTTTAGCCACATTTGCCATGTTTAGGATAGCCTCTTTGTATTTTGGCTTGTGAGCCTTGAGCATGTGGGTCTCTAGCATGCTTAGCCTGGCTTATTCTCATGATTTGGGATCATTAGGGACCATGTTTCAGTCCATAAACCATGCTTGTATGCTTGCATTCATCACTACTTTCATGCTTTGAAGAGTTGTTTTGTTGTGCCTTGAAATGAGCATTGTGCATGCTTAAGTGTTTAAGTCTTTGGGGCTGCCATATCAGTGGTTCTTGGGGGCTCATTTTGCATGTTGAAACTTTACTTTGTATTGAAAAGTACACGCCATGAGTGGTTGGGGTGGTTGTAGTAGGATGCTCTCTTTGGTGGCCTTGAATGCTTTCTCTTTTGTATCTATTCCCTAGCATGTTTTGGTGTCATCTTTTGCATGTATTTTAGAGTTTTAACATGAGTGTTTGATATCCATGTACCTCACCTTTGAGTGCTCTTGAGAATAGCCTTACATGCCTTAGCTTTAGGCTCTTTGGTTTGCTTGTTTGTCATGCATGTTGTCCATCACTTTTGGCATTTTTGGCCACTGTTTTGGGGTGTGGCTGAGGCCTCCCATTTCAGTCTAAGTCCACTCTTGTATATGGTTACATGCTTGATTTGTTGCCTTTAGTTTCATGCTCGCATTATGCCATGTTTGCATTACATGTTAGGTTGCATTGCATTGCATCTCGCATGCTTAATACATCACATTTGCATGCTTAGGTTATCTTGCATTTGGCATGCCTTGTAATTTAGTCTCATGTTGCACAATTGAGCCACATTGCATGCATGCATTGCATGGCTTGGTTTGGGGTGTCAAACCAAGCATGAGGATTGAGAAGTGTTCATACTCAAAGTGACGAAACACGTCTCAATCCTCGGTCGCCGATGCCTTTGATCTCAACATGATAGGGTGTTAGCTTTCATTTGATTGTTGCATGCATTTTACATTAAATGGAAAACTTGGCTTCTTAGGCCGTCGTGCATAATTGATGGCCCGAGGGTCGAGGGCCATGCTCCCTTGACTCTATTGCATGATAGGGAGTGTGGTCATGCCCACATTTGCTTGAAAATTCCATGCCATACACTGCTTGCCCTCTGCTGCTGTCAACTGTAGGATTCTGCAGGAAGTAATGGCCGGCCGGCCACTTATAGTGCCGATCGACCATCTGTGGCTGGCCGGTGGTCCAACATTTGGCCGACAAGAACATTCCCATGGCCGGTAGAGTTGAAATGTGGCCGGTGGCATTCCAAAACACTCAAGGAATAATTCAAAGCAGTTCTGGAAATTTGTGTGATCCTCAGAGGAGCAAGGCAGTGTAAACAGAGGCAACAGTGCTATGGTAGCGAGTTTCCGGGCAAGACGAGTCAAGCATGCATCATTCGCGCATTCCTAGGCAGAGCTGCGGCGGTCTTTTCGGCTTCATTTTTTAAATTATTTTTGTGAAATAATTTGTTAATTAATTAGAGGGCCTGTAATAATTAATTAGCTAGGATAGTTGATTCATTATCTCGAATTGTATTATTCTTTCGGTCCCTCTAAGTAAGGGTGTATTTGTAATAAGTGTGTGTGAGTGTGTGCATGTCTTCCAATCCCACGTCTTTCTTCCCTTTTATTTACTCGTTTATGATGGTTAGACTAGGGTATATTTAAATTAGCATACCTTATGCTATGCATGCGTGCATCCATACATTTGTCTTACATACACTGGGCTCGGCGCATCATGCTAACTGCACTACTATTTCAATTCCAAGTTGAGTACTTGTTAGTTGCAGCATTCCACATGCCATCCTAGGATTAGCCAAGCCTATTCTAGCTGCATCCTGCATGTGTTGCATTAGCCATCTTAACATGAACTAGGGTCATGCATATGATTACTAACTAGTTTCTATTTTGGCTTGGAGTACTAGGTAAGCTTTTTTGCTTTAGCATACTACACGCGTGCGAATGTTGTCATAATAGCATGATTACCATGAGGCTAGCTGCTTATGTGATATAACTGCTTGAGTGCCTGTGGATGGAGGTCGAATTACCTAAATTGGAATAATGCATTAAAACTGTGAGTTTTAAAGCCCACTGGATAGTGGCAAAACCCTCTTTTCTAAAAAGCCCGCTCGAGGGTGGAAAAACCTACATTTTAGCCTACTTGCGAGTAGCAAACCATTTTTTTAAAACAAACACGAAATGTTTTGTTCCAATTTAGGCGATTTGGTCTATACTTGTTTGTTGTGCGCATAACATAGTAATTCTAGGCTAATAACCGGAATAAGAACACGTAATGTTTTCAAAACAAGATATCATGGTTAGTAGAGGCCGATCTTCGGATCGGGCAAGAGGGGGTGCTCATAGCTGACCTTCCCAATCGTATCCAAGTTCCCGAGTCGAGGCAACTCTGGTAATGACGGACACGTGGCCTTAGGCAAACGAGTCAGGGTTTCCTAAATTTCCCCCATTAAAAAATATTTAGGTGGCGACTTTGTATCTGGCAAAGCAGTCCATGTTTGGCACTTCTTTTCTAAAAATCTTTTTTTTTTCTCAAAACGATTTGCCGGATTTGGACTCTTTGGTTCAGATTAAGAACCGTAACAAAATTGAGTCTGAACTGTGGGGTGAGGCCCTTACGCGGGGCGCATCCACAGCTGCAACACATGCTCGGAATGAGATTAGGTAGAAGTGGCTAGAAAGGCATTGCTGCATTGGCCAACATACCATATAGCCCTCATGCCTTTGGTCTTGGCTATACGCCCACCAAAGAGGACTAGGTAAGGAAAGGGAAAGAAATGGCTGGAAGGGCTAGAGCAAAGCAAAGCGGGAAGCACTATGAACTTGTACACCGACCTATCCGGGGAACTCTGAATGGCTATTTTGTTCGGGAGGGTGAAGACTTCCCATTCTGTGGTTTTCCCAAACCATGGTTCAACTCCGAGGGCCAGCGAAGTCCCGACTTTGAGATTTTCTTCAACTTGCAGCTACAAGAGAGTGACATAGATGAATAGAATGAACAAACTGCTAAGGCTGCAAAGAGCACAGAAAGTGATTCCAACAGCAGTGAACTTGAGGTAGGAGCAGCCCTGGCATGTCTCCTTTCGGATCCTCAAATCAACTCAGAGAGCTTAAGGGATGACCTAACCATTTCCATGATCAGAGACCAACCAGGTGTGAACCCTTCCAGTGGTATTTTGGATGCATCTAACATACCGTCCCTCACTTGGCAGCTGGAGGAGGGCTTCATGTCTAGTAGCTCTGAGTTAGGTAGTGAACTAGAATCTGATTCCACAGAGTCTGTGGAGTCGGAATCAGATTCCATTTCTTCTGAGTCTGGGTCCGGTATTCCTAGGGTTGACAACCAGGATGCCAGGGTTTTGTCCAGGTCATCTTTTTTCTTTTCTTTTGAGTCAGTTGTAAGTAAGGAACTGGATCTTCTGAATGTGAATGCCACTGCAGATTTTGAGTACTTCTCTGTGCCACTTGTATATTGCATTGATGATGACTTTCAAAATTTTGATGAAAACGACGAGGAAGGAATTCCTCTGGTTTTCAAACATTTGATTGATCAAGAGGAGGAGAGGTTTGTAAAACCCCTTGTTAATGAAATCATTTCAATTAATGTGGGTACTGAGAAGGATCCATGCCTGGTCCAGATCGGGTCCATATTGTCTTCGGAGGAGCACGAGTGCTTAGTCGCTTTATTAAAATATTTCAAAGATGTTTTCGCGTGGTCCTACGAAGGCATGCCTGGAATCGATCTTGAGATTGTACAGCATTGGATCCCTCTTGACCCCAAGGCCAGACCCATCAAACAGAAGCTACAGAGAACACCCCGGATTGGGCTTTGAAGATTAAGAAAGAGGTCACCAAGCAGATAGACGTAGGGTTTTTGCTGGTATCTGAGTATCCGACTTGGTTGGCCAACATTGTTCTGGTGCCAAAGAAAGATGGCAGAATTCGGGTGGGTGTGGATTTTAGAGATTTGAATAGAGCCAGTCCGAAGGATGACTTTCCTCTACCGCACATCGATGAATTGGTGGACTTCACCGCAGGCCATGCATTGCTCTCCTTCATGGATGGATTTTTCGGGTATAACCAGATTCTGATGGCACTTGAAGACAGAGAGAAAACTGCCTTCACTATGCTGTAGGGAACCTACTGCTACAGGGTGATGCTGTTTGGGCTGAAGAATGCTGGGGCTACCTATCAACAGGCTGCAACCACAATTCCACGCGATATGATCCACAAAGAGGTCGAGGTGTGTGTGGACGATATGATTGTCAAGTCCAAGGAAAGAGAGGGCCACTACACCACCTTGAAGAAATTCTTTCAACGGATCAGAGAATATCGGGTTTTGGCATAATAGCAATGCACTTTTGGCATAACAATAGGGAAAATGCTAGGTTTCTTGATCACACAAAGGGGTATCGAGGTAGATCCTTCCAAAATCAAGGCCATCTTAGAAATACCACCACCAAGGACTGAAAAGGAGATGTGAGGCTTTCTGGGTAAAGTGCAATCCATAAGACGGTTTATTTCAAAATTAACCTTAACTTGAGAACCACTATTTGGTCTCTTGAAGAAAGGTAAAAAATTTCGTTGGGATGACCGATGTCAGTTTGCTTTTGAGCAGATCAAGTAGTACCTTCAAAACTGCCAGTGTTGTCGCCGCCAGAGTCGGGGAAGCCCTTGATTTTGTATCTGTCAGTAACAGACACAACAATGGGATGCATGCTTGCTCAGGAATCTGAAGATAGAGTGGAGAAAGCCATCTATTACCTGAGTAAGAAAATGCTAGACTATGAGACTTGTTACACTCTGCTCGAGAAGGCTTGTTTAGCCTTGGTATGGGCTACCAGGAAGTTGAGGCACCACCTGTTAGCTCACTCTGTAATTCTGATTTTGAGATTAGATCCCATCAAATATCTCTTCAAGAAACCAGCGCTTATGGGTAGGCTAGCCTGTTGGTTGCTTCTTCTCTCCGAATTTGACTTGAAATATGTTACTCGCAAGACTGTCAAAAGGAAAGTGGTAGCAGAGTTCCTGGAAGATCACCCAGTAGAAGGGGATGAAGTGGTAGAATACTTGTTCCTAGATGAAGCTATTCTGCAGGTCGAGGAAGAGATTTGGACAATATACTTTGATGGAGCGTCTAACCAGTATGGTTATGGGATAAGGGTGTTGCTGATAGCACCTGACAATTCCCATATACCTTTAGCCTTCAAACTCCAGTTCAAGATATCTAACAATGAAGCAGAATACGAGGCGTGTATTGTTGGTTTGGAAGCCGCCCAGGAACTAGGGGCAAAAAAGTTGGACGGTATTAGGGACTCGAATCTAGTTGTGTCTCAAGCAAAAGGAGACTAGAAGGTCAAAGAAGAAAAGATGAAGAACTATCACCAGACCTTAGACATTCCGATACCTAGGTTTGAGAAATTGACCTTCACACATCTACTAAGAGAGAACAACAGGTTTGCTGACACCTTATTAACTCTATCTTCTATGATAGACATCCCTTTTGGAGTCTGGATGCGTCCGATCATCATTGAACACAGATATACGCCGGCCTACGAGACCATTGCCGCAATAGATGAAGGGCAAGATCAAAACCCCTAGTACTATGATATCTGGAACTTCTTGGAAAATGAGGATTATCCACTAGGGACAAATGCCAAAAATAAGAAGGCAATACAGCGGATGGCCGTTCAATTTATCATCTGCGGGGGTAAATTGTATAAGAGGGGTCATCTGGGAATGCACAAGCTGTGTATTGACGTAGAAAAGTCGAAGTGCCTAATGGAGGCCATCCATGGGGAAGAGTGTGGAGCACACATGAGTGGAGTAATATTAGAGCGAAAGATTCTCAAGCAAGGTTACTACTGGTCTACCATGGAGGAAGATTGTATTGGTTTTGTTCGGCGATTCCACAAATGCCAAATCTATGCAAATCGCATGAATATCCCGCCGTCGAAGCTGTATAACATGACTTTACCATCCCCTTTCTCAGTCTGGGGAATTGATGTCATCGAGGCAGTTACATTGAAAGGGTCAAATGGGCATGAGTACATTCTGGTGGCAATTGATTATTTCACGAAGTGGGTGGAAGCTCAGTCTTATGCAGTGCTAAAAGCAGTGCATGTGGCTAAGTTCATCCGAAAAAACATCATTTGCCGTTATGGAGTCTCGATTGAGATCATTTCAGATAATGGCTCCTATTTCAAGAAAAAAGTGATCGACCTATTGGAGAAATACAATGTGATTTTTTATAAGTCATCTACATATCGGCCGCAAACCAACAGAGTTGTTGAGGCCACCAACAAGAACATCAAGCACATTTTGCAGAAAATGGTTGAGACCTATAGGGACTGGCCAGACAAATTGCCATTTGCCCTCTGAGGCTACAGAACTTCAATTTGGACATCTACTGGGGTAACTCTGTACTCTCTGGTTTATGGAATGGAAGTCGTTCTGCCAATTGAAATAGAGGTTCCGTCGCTGCGGGTTATGGCTGAGTGCCAGATAGCAGAAGCGGACTGGCAACAGAGCAAGTTCGAGGAACTAATGTTGTTCGATGAGAGGAGGCTGAAAGCACTGTACCATGTTCAAGGGTATCAATGCAGGATTGCTAGGGCGTTTAACAAGAAAGTTAAGTCTCGGAATCTTAAGGAAGGGGATTTGGTGCTGAAAGACAACCGAGCTCCCATCCATGACCCTAGGGGCAAGTTCAGACCCAATTGGACTGGTCCTTACATTATCAAGGCTATTTGGTTGGGTGGAGCTGTTATTCTTATGAACCTGGATGGCCTAGAATTTTCCTAACCGATCAACATGGACAAGTTGAAGAAATATTACCCTTGAAAGGCTCGCTAGGCTGAAAACCCGGAAGGGTGACCTAGGCAAAATTTAGAGCACAAAAAATTGGAAAAAAGAAAAACTGAGCTCGCTAGGTTGAAAACCCTAAAGGGTGACCTTGGCAAAAGTTAGAGCGCAAAAGGAGAGCGTTAATACCCGAGTCAACCCGAACCGAACTACGTAAGGCATGATTCCCATCTTTGGGATATGTAGGCAATTTCATCTCAAAATTCGACTATAAAGACTTCCAAATCAACTGTGTCCATGTGTTTGATCAAGGCATCCTTGTCTTTTTATTACTTGAAGGTTTGGTTGTGATCCTTACTCTGAGAGGAGGGCTGACTACAGTGCTGAGCAGTGCTATTCAGTCAAGGGGCAATTTTCCATTTTTGGATTTGGGGTTTGTACATCTCGAGGATAGATTCCATGCATGTCAAGTTGTGTTCCTCATCGAAAATAGTTTTGAAAAGTTTTAATAAAAGTTGATTTTGTTCAAATTAATATTTTTACAACTTAGACCATTTTTGGACCAAAAGGAAAATTTTCAATGCCCACAACTTCAATTTCATTGATTTCAATACAAAGTTCTCCAACACTCGATGCAAATCAAAGTTGTTTTTATTACATTCAAAAGAAAACTTGAAAGGTAAGATCAAAGCAATAAACTTGGGGCATAGATGAGTCAAGTGTCCCTGCGTCCCCTCATTGTGCTTGTGGAAGCTCCTGATGCTAAAGTGGGCCCAGATTGTGTCTCATCTTCAAGCCAAGTCAGGTATTTGCCAGAAAGTGCATAGTTAAAACTAGGGGCGGGAGCCAGAAACTCTCTCGTTCTCCAAGCAGTGGGATATCGAGCCAATTGTGAACCTCATATTAGAAATGAAGCCGAGTACTCTATCCCTTCTTCTGGGCAAGTCTGGTCGTGTCCGAACTGACGTCTGAATCGGAATAGAAAGTAGAATACACAGTGTGTCAAGCCAATTAGTTGAAGCTAGGTTGCCGAGCCATGTTGTAGCTCATCTCGAGCAGATCAAACCAGGAGCAATGCCAAGCAATGCCAACAGCAGACCTGTTGCACATTCAATGGCACCACCATCCTTTATTTGTAAAATCCACTAGCCGTTGGCGAAAGAAATAGCCCCGTGATGAATATGCAGGACAAGAGTCCACTACCTTCAACTTGTCCATGAGCCATATCTGGGGAGGGATGAAAGAAAAGAGAGATTAAAGAACAGAGAGGTGTATGTTAAGAGAAAAAAGTGAGAAAAGGGCTTTGAGAGAAAAACAGAGCATGAGTGCCAAGTGATGTGAGAAACACATATTAGAAAGGGTGGGAAATATTACCTGCAGAAGTAGTGGACTCCCTACGAATTTGTTTGTCTCTCGCCAATGAAAGGCATTTAAGCCCATTAAAGTCTCAACTAGTACCAAGCCAATGCAACTCTTGCCCTCTTTCAAGCCTTGCGCCACTTCAACTAGCCGAATGCTCGATCCTCTGAAACTAGGGGCAAGGAGAAAATGTGCTAGCATGCATAAACAAAGGGCGTGTTGTCGAAAACCCCACCAGAGAAGATCACTTTGGTCACCGGCATCAAAAAATCGATGAATCAAACTGGGGATGTCCAGCTCTCCATTGTGAACCAAGGATCGAGCATCGTGTAAAGTGAGCCCACACATCCTTCCCAAAGCTTGGATGTGACCAAAACGGGGCTAAGGCAGAATTTCCCCATCGCACCAGGACTCCATTAGCATTTGAAATTCTTCGATTGTCGGGCACAGCTCTTGTCCCTCGAAGCTAAAAACATGTGCAATCGGATTCCAACATCTAGCTGCAGTATGTAGGAACGGAAAACAAAGTGGAGAATGACTCAGAGGGAATAGTGCATTTATGCCGAAACCCCGAAAATTCAGCTTTTCCAACCATCTAAAGTTGCAATCCAATTCGAGAGTTTTTGGGCAAAGAATGGCTTCATTTATGAAGAATTTGCAGTTGAAATGAAGAAAATACAAAGTTTGAACCTTTTGTAGAAGATAAGGCAGTGAGTGGAAGCCATGTGTCAACATTCTGGAGGCTCCTTGCATTGGTGGCCGGCCGGCCATTGATGATGGCCGACATACCACTTTGGTGGCCGACCAGCTACCACTGATGGTCGACAGCCTCTATTCATGGCCGACACCCTCCCACTCTAGCCTACTATCCTCCTTGTGCTGGAAAGTGCTAGTAGCATGAGCCTTGTTCTGTTCTTTGTATGTTTTGGAGTCTTGTTTTGAGTCTTTTCAAGCCTTAGCATGTTTTGAGGTCTGTTGTTTTGTTTTGTTTATTGAGTTGTATTTGTCTTGTTTTGCTAATCGAGTTGTATTCAAGTTGGTTATCGAGTTGTCTAGTTTTGCTTATCAAAATTGTTATTTTGATTATCAAGTTATATTGCTTTGATTATTTCAGTTGTTGGCCGGTTCGTTACCTGATTCAGACTATTGTGACAATATAAGTATTTGGTTTTCAATGTCAACTTCAATCTCATTTTCATGCAATACGGTGCTCATGATGCGAAATACAACACTTTTTCAAAAATACACTGGTTTTCATTTCGATCATAGTTATTTTTACAAAAGTGCAGTACAAGTTTTTAAAGAAAATAAAACTCGTCTGAAGTTGTACAATGTGCTAAACACTACTAACAAAAAGGAACTATGCAAAAACTATAGAAAATCAGCGTTGGTCCCCTCAGGCTCGAGAAGCCCTCTTCGTCCTCTTCTTCGGAGGAGAGGACTCTGCGGTACTATCTCCATAGGCGCCGCTGTCTTAATCTAGATCAGAGTCTGCACCGGAGTCGTCTCCGCTCTTCGCCTCGGGGCCCTTCTCAGTATCAGCACTCCTACTCTCAAAACCTGAGCCAGCGTTATCGTCTCTACTCTCGGATGACTCAGCATGCTGACTCGTTGCCTCCTCAGCCTCGCTAGTCTCAGCCTCATCATCGCTCAGAATGGGCTCTGAAGGGCCACTCTCAGCTTGGATGCCCCTAACTCTGCCTCGGCTGCGTGTTGAAGCCTGTCTCTCTCTTCCTGCCGCCGGAGGAGGCACCGCGTTGCTAGTACCGCAACTGCTGCCGGTCCTGTTAGTAAGGGTGGAACCTGAAAAGGCAGTTGTCATATGTCAGTCACGGTATGCGTATCAGATGCAAGTATGGGGATGTATCAGATGCAAGTATAGGGCAGAATAAGTATATGAATGAAGAATGGAAGTACAGTGTATGAATACAGTATGGAAGTGCAGTGTTTTAGATGCAGTGTATCAGTACAATATAGGGAAGTTTCAGTTGAAATGTCAATTTCAGTGTGTCAATGGAAATTTGATGACTAGAATGTAAGAAAATTGAAAACATTACTTGAATACCGTGGAAGCCGAGCAGTGCCTCCCTCCTCAATATCATGCCCTCGAATGAGGCTAATAGCTTTAGCAGATCCTCGGTGTATCCTGGAGGTGCCTGCAAATGCATTGGAAATGATCAATGTCCAGAAGGAACAAATATCAGAAAGGGATGAGAAAACTAAAAATGTAGTACATACTGGAGGTGCATCCTGAGCTCTGGTATATCTATGCCCCGCTGCGGCAGGCTCAATCGGAATCTGATAGGCCTCCCCAGTATACCGCCAATAGGTGAGTGCAGTAGGCAGCTCCGGCCAACCAGTCCTCTGCCCCATCTGAGGAGTCCCTCTCCCACGGGCCCTGGCTGCCCTGGTCGCTTTAGGTCCCACCCTCACAGTAAGAGCTCTTGCCCCCTCACCTCCACGAACACCGGTCAGAGATGGTATAAGGTGTGTCTGAATGAAAACCGCATAATCGCCCTCAACTCGGAAGTACTCTACCTCCAAGCGTACCATGAACTGGATAACTCTGTCAACAGATAAGCTGTCTGTTGAACTCATACACTCTGGTGGTGTCATCGGTATGAACGGAGGCGGCAGATCCAGAGACTGACTCATGACTCTCTCACCTAAGTACCACGTACAGTAAACCGGACCCTCAAGTAGAATGCAACGCGAGTTGCCCAAGGCCACAGTGTACCGACCTCGGATCCTCGTCGGTATCCTAGCCCATAGCTGCCATGTGATCTGCAAATGAAAGACGAGAGCCATCGTTAGATGCTAATATGTGAATCAGAACAGATGTAAAGCAAAAATGATAACCGTGTTTTAGGTGACCTCATGGGCAGCTACAGTGTCAAAGTAGCGTTTGAAGAAAGTGAAGGGCTCACGAGTCCTGCGGCGAAGCTGACCATCGTACACCTGTGAATAGGGGACCATCATCAGAACCTCCACTGTAGGCTCTGGGGCCAGAGTCGAGAAGAATGCATACACCCATAGCTGTGGAGAAAGTTTAGTGATATTTGATCAGCATATAGTGTTTGAACAAATATAGCAAATGCAAAGCAAAAAGCATACAGTGTTTGAACAGATATAGAAAGTGCAAACCAGAAAGTACATGTGTTGAACAGATGTAAATCAAGAAATGTTGAACAGAAAATGCAGAGTATAAAGAGGAAACTAAGATGTGTACCTCCCAAGCTCGCCAGTAGCCTCCGATCAGGTATCTAATCCCGCGGGAGGTCGAGCTCATATAGCTATATAAAGTGGCGAGGCCAGCTCTGCCCCAATCATAGAAGCTCACTCAGGGAAGAACCACCAGTATGCTCAGCAAATACAACCCTACAATGTTTGCCCTGTTCGAAAATAGGATGGTACCGAGGAGGAACATCAGAAAACCCCAAGTGTACTGCTCTATCTCTTCTACTGTCACTAGCTCAGTTCCCTGGAACCGCTCCTCGAACCAACTGTATTTGACCATAGATATCCGGAACAAAGGTGGGCGTGCCCCCAGTAGCTCAATCCAGGCAGCCTCCCACTCCCCCATGTCAGGATCAAGAGGAATTGGATCACCTCCTATGCCTAGGCCTGTGATCATGGCAAAGTCGTAAAGAGTCATCGTCATCTCTCCAGTAATAGAGAGGTGGAAAAAGTTGGTGGTGTCCCACCATCTCTCCACTAGCGCTCTAAGAAGTGGACGACTCACTATAACTCGTGTCAATCCAGAAAAGAATAGGCCGAAGCCGGCCTCGTCAACAATGTCGCGCACTCCTACGGGAAGGTCGTCATACCAATCTCTGGCCATCGTGGCCCCATAGCCCTTGTATACGCGAGAGTTACCCTGTGGCAGAGGACAAGTGAACCAGTGTAAATATAGTTAATTAAAAAGGAAGTGCAAAATAGATGCGATGGCAGTGATG